>JAQQRF010004583.1:0-11977 GCA_030523145.1 Trissolcus brochymenae | reverse complement strand
GTTTATCGCTTCGAGGTGATTTTGATGACTATCTGCATCCCTCAAGACAAAGGCAGACTCCTTGACATTGTCTCGCCATTCATGGTTCGTAACTAAACACGATCTGCAAAACCGATACGCAGAACAAGTTTGCTTAAAACCACCAATTGCAGCAGCAGCGGGATTGTCGCAAGGAGAAAACAGCAGAGATCCTTTGTAATTCATCTCTCTTCCTTCAACGATGATTGTGATTCCTTCAGTCTGCAAGGTGCGAATATCGTCGACAAAAGGCTGCAGTAACTTTTCCATACCAAACTTCTTCACATCCTCTGATTTAGCAATGGCCAACAGAAAGACTTTGTCTAGAGTCGACCGAAATTTTGGATGTATGTTTGCGAGAGTCCAGTAAAACAGGTACAATTGTTCTTTTTTTGAGCTGCTCCCTAACGCTTGTGCTACTCCCAACTCGTCGGCATTAACAATTATTGCTAAAGCATTTTGATGTTTACTAAAAAACGGATGGTTTTTGTAGACTGATCCGTGTAAAACAGTTTTCATAATTTCTCCTTCTTGAATTATGGGGTTTTCAATATTCTGTCGAATTTGTTCATTTTCCAGTAAATTTTTCAGACTCGCTAGAAAAGGAACGTGTTGCCCGTAAAATTTTTCAGTTGCAGAAATGAGATAAGGAGGATCTTCTGTTTCAATCCACGTTGGTTCACTTCCAATTTCAATTTCTTCCGGGAAAACCATCTTAAGTTCAGTTCGGAGCAGATTATTCAAGAGGTGTTTACTTTGCACCGGTTGCAAAAGATCTGACGGCGAGAGCAGATTATGTATTTCCTCGATCGTTCCCATACGAACCATGCCGGTACCTTCAATTCTGTGCTCTCTGATTTCATTCTACAATCAAAAGAAAATTCGTGTTATGAACCAATGTTACATATAAATGCGTATGAATGAATTGTATATTGTATATTAATTGTAGTTTGTTATATCGAATAGGAAATCACTATATAAACGTGCTAAAGAATTGCATGGGTCTGCTAAAGTATTCTAATCCAAATCCATACGTCCATACAACGTTAGTGGAAATTTTTCTTCAGCCTGATATGCCGAAGAGTAAGGGCAGAATTCGATTGAGTTATGGCATAACTTCTGGCTTTCGACAATGTTAGAGAAACATAAGTTTATGTTAATCCAAGGCGCAACCTTATGGTAGAGACCAGAAGAGCTCTTAAAAGCCAGAAGCAAAAAAACTGTACGAGTGAAGAAAAACGTAATATGCATCGAAGTTCCAATGATTGAGAATAAAATAAGCCCTCCTGACCGCTAAGAAAGTAGAAATCCTTTTAATAAAAAAAATATTTAAAAAAGATTTTCAAAAATCATAAATAAAAATTTTATAAAAACAAAGTGGTGCAAGTGATGCAAAAAATCCCTGTTCATTTGACTTTAGTTAATATAAAAATCAAAACCAAGCAATACTTTATAGAATAAAATGTATATAATGAAAAGACCTTAAAAAAAGTAAATAAATCATGTAAACAAACCGACAAAACCTCAAAACATTTAATTGAATCTGCTAATAAAGTAGACAAAAATGAAACAAAAAATGATTCAAAACATTGTAACCATCAAAACAAAAATTCACGTTTAAAGCCAAATAGTCAATGTTGATCTGTGAAGATTTTTGCCTGTTTCGGCTCATATCTGACGTTCATGATTGATATAAATCGCTTCAGCTGGTGATAGTTCTTCGAGTTTATATTAAAATCTTTGCTCAATTCACTTTTTAGCATGGAATATTCGGACCACAATTTTGTTTCTCGGCTTTGAAGGTTATATTCTTAAACTTATTAAGCGCGCGACACATTAACCGAAAAAAGACACCGTAGCGCATGCACACTGTTCAGCAGTTTTTCACTTTGACGGCTGACATCAGCCGCGAAAAGTGGGACTTTCGCAGCGGGTAACAGGAAAATGTTAATCTCGTACCAATGTTAACGTCCCAAATAGTTGAAGTATATTTTTGATTCCTTGTGTTACATTGTCGATAGCAACTTGTGATGTTCTGTGTGTTTCCCTCAAATTAAGCAGAAATTGTGCTACGAATAAATGTAAATCTTTGGTTGGCAACTGCAGTTCGATATCTAAAAGAAATATGTATATTATAAATATTTGATATATTTAATATATAAATATATATTAGTTTATTAAATATATAAATAAACTCTGCACTAAAATTAGCAGTCCTCGCTGATGCTTATAGAATTATAGCGTGCTCACGCACGTGTATGTTTACGCACTCATTTGAGACTTGTCCGTAGACCAAACCCTACATCTATCACTTCAGCCACCTACGGAGAAGCCGTCAGGCTTTAGTTCATGAAGTGGAATACCAGACTAATTTAGCTTTCCTCCTGCAGTCCACGCTCAGTGTCTTAGTCGCCGCGCGCGTTTCACATGTTCAAGGAGCCGCATTACCTGAGCTCCAATCAGCGATCGCGTTCGAACCTGCTTCAGAAGACAACATCTTCCGGATACGGTTGTCACACGGCATCATATGAAACCGTGCAAAAAGCACAGGCCAATCTCAACGTGCTTCTCCGTAGACGGAGATATTTCCTCCTTGCGTAGACCTTTGTCGCCATGGCACTTCCTCAGGTGGGTGCGGCGTTTAGAAAGCTCGAACTCACCACGCTCGCCATGAGCTTGCGACTGTTTTGTCTAGGGCCGCTGGTGTTCAGCCTGATACGCGATACAGCCACAGTCACGTTTTCCGTCTTTTCACTGATAACGCGGAGGTGTTCGTTATAGTGCAATCGTGTGTCGATCCACACACCAAGGTAACATAGGTGAGGTCTGGACTAGATCTCGTATCGTTCAACGGCGAAGGTGATCAATGGTCTCTCGCTGATTCCTGCTTGTGATCAGCACTACCTCGGTTTTTTGGTCAGCTATGACCAGTCCGATTAAAGACAGCCACCTACGAATGATTGCAATGGAGCTGTTGGCCACCAGGGTAACATACTCGAGATACTTGTAACGTCGTACATTTTCCACAGAAGCAGACTGAAGACCGAGCCCTGTAGAACAAAACCCGTCTCGCGTCTAGTTCTTCGAAACGTCGTCCGTGTAGTAAATCAGGACACGATCTTTGAAGTAATCTCTGATAATGGGCCTGATGTACTCTGTGACTCTTAGGATATGAAGGGCATAATGCTGCTCCAGGTTCCGCCAACGCAGTACTTGCTTCTTCCACAGAATATCCCAGCAATAGCGTTTCCTCACATATCTACCACTCTGCTAAAGGCATCTACAGTTAAGAGGGCGTTCCTATAAACAAACTGGTTGTCAGAGAAGCTACTGTTGCTTTCCAGCACTAGCCATTGTCGCATTCAGCAGCGACGTTGAAATTTTCAAAAGTTATAGGCATTTTAAAAATTTAATTTTTTCAGAAAATTTTCGAAGACTACTACTTTTTGTGCAAAGCGTATCAAATTGATGGACATATGTACGTTAATGTACATTTAAAAGATATTTTCTCTAACAAAAAAATGTAGAGAAATTCGCATTCGACATATACCTTCAATTATATTTTCGCCTACATTTCTGTGTTCGCTCATCCCATTTGCAACTTGCAGTATCCTTGTTTTTTCGGGATGAATTTTTCTTACGTGTCGCTCGAAGCAACTCCATCTAGAGAACGTAGCTCCACAATTCAAGAGACAACATTTTATAATCAAATTCGGTTCATTTTTGTGGAAACGTCCAAGATGAACGATTAAAGGATCGACGCCGCCAGACGAAAAATTGCACATCGAACAATTGTATTGATCCATAATTAATTTATTTCAAAATCTGACGTATCTATAATATTAATAATGATTTTATAAAATTAACACTTGGAACTCCATCGTTTAACGGACTCACTATTTCAGCCAAAAAAATTTAGACAGAAATAGTATGAGAAATGAAACAGAAATTTTCGCATCAACGATACAAAATAGTACGAAATTATTATAAACTCGACAGCAAATGTAGTTAAAATAGAAATACTGTAAATTCTCACGTTTTTAATTTTTATCGCGTTATCATATTTTTTCATTTTGCGACGTTTAAGTCGCTGTTTACGCGATTATCGATTTTTCTAATCTATTTATAGTCCAAAGTCCGAGAATTCGCTGGGCGACGCGTCGTTTTTGGCCAAAAAAGTATCGTGTCAAACAATAAGCAGGTAGATAAAGTCAATGAAGATTAGAAGTGGAGTGCTAACACGTTTAGTGCTCAATCTACCAGAAACGCGTCGTCTTCAAGTGCATTTAGAAAAGGATTAGATCTAAACACGATCAGAAAGACAGCGTTTTAGTGTAGCAATTCATAAGATGTTTGCTAAGTATTATAATAGAACTGTGATTAATGAGAATAATAGAAACAATATTGCGGAATCAGCACTGAATATGTAATCTTCACGTTAGATTTCCTAAGACTTACTCGTTAATAAACATGTACAAATAAAATTGCTACCTTAAATGATAGATTATGTCCCACCCAATGGGTTTGCTATGGCCCATCCCTACTAATGCAATTTTATCGTACAGTTTTTACTCAAAATGAATGAAGTAAGAAGACGCGCGACAGGCAGTGGTGGGGGCTATTTTGGCGCTGTCAATGACTGAAAAACTTATGACATCTAAGTACTACAGTAATAATCTATCGAACGAGGCTTTAATATAATTAGAATCAAACTTCACTTAGAAGTAAGTTAGCTTGATTTACAATTCTTTCTCTCTCTCGCTCGCCCCTGTACAATAAATATTCTTGTTTCTTCTTTTGAGCACTAGGCTCACTTTGTAAATTATTTCATCATCTCTACTAGGTATCATCTCTACTAGGAAGATGGTACAATGAACGTTATTTTTTTTTTTGTAAATGACTGCAGTTTCTTTGTGTTTTCCGTCCTGGTACTTTCTGTTCAATGATTTGCTAACAAATTGAAGTGTCAAGGTAGGCTGGGGCCTGCCCTCACACATCCGCGTTTACATTAATTGTTTTCTGTCAAAAGAGCTATAGAACCTGACCTTGAGACAGAGTGGTTCCTCTGGGCCATACCCGTCCGGTGAAATAAAGTAAAGTTAGTTAGCCATCGAAAATATCCTGCCACCCATCTTTTTGTTCGTAAAAAATTACAAATAAAGTGATCTAATTTTTTCAATTTCATGATTTTTGAAATTATAAACATTTACAAAAATTATGGATAAATATCATATATACTGGTCCAAAAAAACCAAACACTTTAAACGTTCATAAATTTGACATTAATTAACTTAACATTCTCAGTCGGAAATTATAAATAAAAAAATAATGCATATAGAAAATGTCAAAATTATAAACCGTCAAAATTTATGAACTGTCAAAGTTATGAAATGTCGAAGTTATGAATTTGAAGAAAATAAATAAAATGAAGTGTTGCGTTTTTTGCGACTAGTGTATGAGAGACCGGAGTGAAGTTGCCCACCCCACAATTTGGAAGAAATACTTATTGGTGAAAGCCGTCAATTTTTTTCCTATTGAGATTTTGTAAAAAAATGATTCTTACGAAGTTTGGAGAAGTTTGATCGATTCCTTCGAGTTCTACTAATATTTTTATGTTTTAGGTAGTCAAAAGTGAAATTTTCACCTTTCATACTTTTTCTTTAACTATATTACTGTTATTTTACAAAAGTATTCATTTAAATGACTTATTGCGTTATAATAAACATAAAAATTATTCAGTTTGAATGATCGCACAAATATTTTTATTTTTTTGAGTTGGTTTTTGAAAAAAATGTCGTTGGGGCGAAGTCGCCCGGTTGAGACCGAGGCGAAGTCGCTCGCCTTGAAATTAACAACGTTGACATTTCAAATACGAAAGAGTTTAATTCACCTTTAACTTTAATTGTTTATTTATTATTAAAAGTTCGAAATTTATTCTCCTTAAATTTACTATTAATTTTATTTTCTAAGACCTCGATTATCCAATTATATATGTAATTTTAGCTAAAATAGTATATTATGCATCAAGGGAGTAAAAGACGCGTTTACTCCCGCAGGAAAATTAACGCACGCGACATAACCTTCGGCCGCCCGAGAAGCTGTGGCTTCTTTTGAGGTAGCTAAAAGCGTCGTTCCCTCGGTGCATACGATATTTTTCGTCACAAATGCAAGAAAAACACAGATCTATACTCTGTAAAGCGAAGGGAGTAGAACAAATTTGTAGTCCTTATAGGGAGTAAAAAGAGTGTTTTGCTACGTTACGCAGCAACTCACTTTTACTCCTGAGGGTCTAAAAATTTGTCTTACTCTCTATCTTTAAGTAGTAGATCTGTGTTTTTCGTGCATATGTGATGAAAAAGCAATATTTTGTATAAAAGTAAATGTTCTAATATTGTTAATTAATGACATTAATTCATTTTTTCATAAAATCGAACAAAACTAATTTTTAAATTTAATCTCTTAGGTATGGTGACTTCGCCCCGGGGGTATGGTGACTTCGCCTCCAAATTTTTAGATTTACAAAAAAATGTGCGATTTCAGTTTTGTAGATTTTTCAATAAATGATTTAATTTTTTTATGCCTTCCTTAAATATGAGTGTCGAACGAATTTTTTAGTGAAATCCATTTCTTCTCGAATGCATTTTCGTTGTGAAAAATAAGTTTAAAACAATCATGGCAACTTTGCCCCAGTCTCCCCTATATATTATACAATGATTGAAAAAATTTTTTTGTAAACATGTATTAAACATTTTTCAAAACATTTTGTTAAAAAATGTTATGTCAATTTTACTGTTTTTTTAACTTTTCCAAAACAAATATGACAGTACTTATTTATAATTTATACAATATTATTTGAATGTTTAGCTAATTAAAGTTGAATATTTTAAATTTTAGTTTAAATTATTTTCCCTAACTGGAGAAATGGTGATTTCTCCCACCTCATTAGGGAAAATATCGTACTCAACTGTGGGAGAAGTATACTATATTCTTACTATTTTTTATCGTTAATAGAATAGATTTAAGCCGAAATAGTGAGTCCGTTGAACGAAGAATATCATGTTTCATTAGTAAAATACGCACAAACATTCCTTGCACCGGTGTTGTCTTCACAAGTATAACAACTTGGTGACGTCAGTCACTCATCATAATTAACAAAAACCTCCTTGTGAACTGATTTGCACGTCAGAAATCATAAACAAATAATGAAACAGCAATGAATCCGGAAGTCAAGTGCGGAAAGTGTCACCCGAACTATTTAACCTGTATGGGTAAACAGGTTGTCAAGTTCACAGCACTTAAAACCAACCAAAAATGTAAGGAGTTTACATAAAGTTTGCAGAAAATTAATTCTGCATTATAAAGCATGATTTATATGAATAGTTTACACCAACACTTTTTATTTCAATTCATTTTCCAAAAAAAAGTGCAAAAAATATTTAATTAAACAATTCTTAGAAAGACAAGCCTCTCTGGTTCTATTTAAATAAATGTATTTATTTCTCATGTACAGATATACAACTTTATAAGAAATAATTAAGGAAAAATCATTTCTATTTTACATGATCAAACTTGGACTCGGTCTACAGAATTTGAAAGTTATATATATTAAATGTTATATATATATAAATAACATTTAATTGTTTTATTTTTTATATATTCCATTTTTTGGTGAAATAGATTATGAATATTATATATTATACATTTCTGTTGTATAATATTTGTAAAGTTTCATTGATGAAGATTTAAATTTTTTCTTATATTTTGTATTTTAAGTCGAGTTAATAAATTCAAACTCAAAGTGACAGGAGATATTTTTGAGGTTATATCGTTGTTGACATCGCAATGGAGGAAAGTGCTTCGCCGAAGGAACTTGACCAGTGGATTGAACAGTTAGGCAATTGCGTAAAACTGACAGAGAGTCAGGTCAAGATGCTCTGCAATAAGGCAAAGGAAATTCTTCGTGAGGAATCAAATGTACAAGAAATACAGTGTCCTGTTACAGTATGCGGGGACATTCACGGCCAGTTCTATGATCTCATAGAACTATTTCGAATAGGTGGCAAATCCCCGGACACGAATTATTTATTTATGGGCGACTATGTGGACCGTGGATATTATTCAGTTGAAACTGTAACTCTTCTCGTTGCACTCAAGGTGCGAAACCGTGACAGAACAACATTGCTCCGCGGTAATCACGAGTCGAGGCAGATCTCAAAGGTGTACGGATTTTATGACGAGTGTTTACGTAAATATGGTAACGCGAACGTGTGGAAATTATTCACGGATTTGTTTGATTATCTGCCTTTAACCGCACTAGTCAACGGACAGATATTTTGTCTACACGGTGGTCTCTCGCCTTCAATCGATACGTTAGATCATATCCGAGCTTTGGACCGTCTTCAAGAAGTACCTCATGAGGTTCGCATGATTTAAATAAATAAATAAAACAAAAATAAGTTAAATATTAAATATTAATAAAATATTAAATATTTTTAGGGGCCAATGTGCGATCTTTTATGGTCAGATCCTGATGACAAAGGAGGATGGGGCATCTCTCCTCGTAGAGCAGGTTACAATTTTGGTCAAGACATTTCCGAGACATTTAATAATTCAAATGGTTTGACTTTTATATCGCGAGCTCACCAATTGGTGATGAAAGGATACGATTGGTAAGAACTTTAATGTCCAATCTAATCTTGAATTGAATTCACTAACTGAACAAAATTTGCAGGTGTCACAATCGCAATGTTGTCAATATTTTCTCTGCTCCTAATCATTGTTACCGATATGAAAACAAAGCTGCAATCATGGAACTGGACGACGATTGTAATTACTCGTTGTAAGTACAACAACAAAATTTTGTTGTGAAATTTAAAACTACACAAAGAAAAATGAATACGTCAACGTTTATTATTTAATTATTTATTTTAATTGTGCATTTGATTACAAAATTGGTGTACACAAGGTCACAATCTCCTATTTGTTATCAAGATAATTTTTTTTTTTAACCAAAAAGAGATATGCAAAATGAATGACTTATTATCATCAACGTTGCCGATATTGGTCATCGGGCTGAACAAAATAAAAAAATTACAGATTACAGATTACAACAGATAACAAATCTAGTTGTCTCGCGGGTCAAAGATCATATAAGTATTATATATACTTATATTAATTCAATCCGCGACCCTTTACCCGGGACCTTTGTTTGTAATCCCCATTCGATTACCCTTTCAATGTTATAATATAAAATAAATAAAAGTTGACCTAGCAAACCGAAAGTAAAAACCGAAAACAATTTTGTCGCGTAAGAGAAAGATTATGACGCGACGTTGTTCTGCTTATCACCGGTTCTTTAAATCGCGACAGTCGATTGATAAGAATTGATAAACTAATGTTAAACCGAGAAAGTAATAAATTATTATTGCAAATGGCCAGGGTTTGGACCAAATTATCGGTGAAGACGTGATTAGCGATAGATAATTGTTTAACCGCAACTTTTGAATAAAGTTGCAATCCATTCCGCTTATCACGATAGTACAGTTAATGAACTGCCAACCCATGAAGGCCACATGCCTCATACACAAAATCATACACTATATGTCAATGGCATAAATTCTTATTAACCTTCTGAACAGACGCTTCGTACCGAAGCGGCCAATTATAAGAGATTACACACTATGCATCAGAATCAATTTTCGTTCCTTGCTGGACTCATGGCGATCGACATGCCACAGATCCAGAGGGCTTTGGAGCGTTGCACGAACATGTCGATGTCACCGTTTCATCGGAACTTCAACAACAACAGTAACTTGACCAACAACAACAGTTGACAGAACGCGAACAGCATGATGAAAAAGAGCTGGTACAATAAAAATGGTAAGCGCAACAACTCGCAGCGTAACGGCCAGGATAACGCTCAGCCTAAGGAGCTGCAGAGCAGCGACAGTGGCTTCAGCTCCTGGTCACCCGTATTTGCATCTGCTTTACAAAGGCAAGTTCGAGCACATGACTGACATTCACCAGATTAATAGCCACAAAGAGTTGGACATCTCACAGCCGTCGCCCCCTCTGAATTGTCAGTCGCTTGGAGAAGTAATTCAATTTTTGGAATATTACTCTACATTTGATCTAATACAGTAGGCCATATCGGTAAGGTTAGTAAAAAAAATTCTGGTCCAAGAATGCTGTCAGGTTCGATCACCAAAAAAAGAACCACATCAATGGAAGTATCTTTGCATCGAGGAACCATTTGAACAGACAAACACAGCCCGCTCAGTGTACGACCCAGAGGTCTTTGAGAAGATTAAGAAGATCATCAAACTGAGTTACGAGCGGCTGAACGAGACGCGCGACCTCGCGAGCATCTTAACCAGGCTGATGCCTGATACGACGATTGCGACATAAGTGCACGTTGGCTGATTATGGTTCAAACATAATAAAGTGTTCGTCAGATTTCACGACCGATGAAGATCAAAATCTAACTCTAAGATCGCACAAAGTGCAATATTTGAAATACGAAAAAAAACACGAAAGAGACTGATCGCACGTGTCTGATGTAATTTATTTTCTCGCTTTTCTTTTCGTTATTTTTGTTGTCTTGTTCAGATATTTCGAGCCCAGCGATCGCCAATTGAACCTTGTCGTTTGCTGTAAATGTGATATGTCCGGTGAAATAAATTTTTAATTCGGCGTTCCAGATAAAAACTTGAGAATATATAAAGTGAAGTAAAACGCGATAGATAAATTTTAAATAAAAAATAAATTTTATATATAGAAAATTAAAAAATTAAAAAACAAAATAAATAAAGAAATTTAATATATATCAAACTTGGTTTATGATGAATAGAAAAATTAAATTTTTCAATGTTTGATTTTATTTGTGCAATCAACAGAGATGAACTAATAAATTTGTTTGATAAAAATTTCAGCATCCAGTTTGATTTTGCACCAAGAAGTAGCGAGACCAACGTGACCATGAGAAGTTTAAAGTAAAGTTAAACCATGTGAAGTTGAAAATTTGTATAACATGAGTTATTCAAAATAAATAAAAATTTAATATAATATGCACTGGAAAATTTTTTCAATATTTCAAATTTTCAAATGGTCAGTGTTCTTTTCATTGACAGGTTGAAAAAAATTGCGTTGCCATAATAAAATAAATAAATTTATTTACGTTGACTTAAACTTCAAGTAAAGTCGAGATTTAGCTGTCAATTTCAAGACGGATAAAAAATGGAAGAAGGAGCATACGCTTACATTATAAACAGAGTCAAAGCATCTAGATGGGTCTGGGATACTTTAGATGAAAATCAACCAGAGATCAAAAAATTTTTTGATAACCTTGCGCGAGGATTGGGCAAAGAATTTGGCATTGATGTCCCAGGTAACCTGTCATAATTTGAACTAAAATTTTCCTATTTTTCCAGGTTACAAAGTTCAAACTATGTGGAAACACTGGGTGGAAGAGTTTCACTCCCTTGTTCGACGGACAATTCATACGGGCATCGCGCCTCGTTGGGAGCTATTTGATGCCCTAACATTCTTGTTTGATCAGGTTGAGCTCAAGATGTCTTTCGAGGCTACAAGCGATTCCATGACCATAGTTCGAGACTAATTTGTTTATTTTTTTTTTGTTTAATTTGAAGTCTCATGTTTGAAATAATGTAATATTGTATATTAATAAAAATTGTTCTGATTGAAAGTTGTTTGATTTTTTTATGTTTTATGTAAGGAAGTGTCTTACATAGTGGTTACTTTAACAGAACTTCATCGAAGGTCAAGGCAACGGCGCGATATTCGATGCAACTTGTTGATGTACGGTTTCGGTAGTGGCGTGGACAAACTGAAAATCGTACCAAAAAAACTGTTCTTTCACACGGATTATCGGCCTTTGATTCGGAACACGAACAATTACGTGCTGGACGAACAAACGCAAACAGTGCCGCACTTGATGCCC
>JAQQRF010003182.1:0-11128 GCA_030523145.1 Trissolcus brochymenae | reverse complement strand
CGTGCACACCACATGTGTATCACGTGAACATATGAAAAAATAGCGTTAAAATAAATTAACAAATCAACTAAATAAATTCATGAACAAAATGCGTAAACATACCGCCCGCCTTGCTACGTAGTAGCAACATAACCTCTAAAGTTGATAAAATAGCAAACATAACCTCGAAGTCTGATAAAACACCACAACATAACCTCTAAATTTGATAATATATATAAATGATTAACGGTCAACTTAAATAAACTTATTGAAAAACAACATACATTATGCCGACAATAAATCATGTGACAACAATTTACTTAATTCTTTCAGCTGAGACTTAAATATTTTGATAGAATACTTAGATACGTTCAAGTAGTTTCATAAACTAGATAACTTAGATAATTTCAACACTATCTTTAAATAAGCTTTAGTTCAACTTTTTAAACACAATTTGATTGTTCCGTAAACACATTGTTTTACATTAAATACAATTAAGTATCATATATTTCGATTGATTAAGATGAGCGCAGTGGCAATAAGCAAAGCTAGTGAGTTGATCGATCAAATGTTGATTTAGCAGTTTCGACTATGACAATGCGTAACAGACCATCGTTACATGAATTTTTGTAAACTCACAAGATACAATATGCGTCGCCCGCCATGGCGGCTTACAATCACAATATCAATTGTCACAAACAACTAGAGCGATCTTCCAGCGTAAATACAACCTTACGGTTTTATAACTAGATGTAGTTTTCGGTAAATACATGATTTTCATAATTAAATATAACACATGAGTGCAGATTCTTATAAATCTCATTTTAGTTAAACAAATTCAACACTTCAATGATGGCAATTTTTACAAATAAATCATTTGATAACCTATTTTTCAGCATTGTTCATCTCCGTCAATTAACTAGTGTAGATATGTAAATATCAGGTGAATATCAAAATTCTACTTAAAGAACGATCGAGTTGATCTGCGTACGAAAATGGAGCATTTTCGCACAATACAATATATCTTAATGATAGTTTTGCTAGGAGGTGATCACGCATTTTCAATATCACACAAGAAGTGATAATATATATATATATATATATAATGAATGAAATGCAGGAATGTGTAACCCTGAGAGCATCAGATCACGCACGTCAACATATAGAACATCGTCATATTCTTGCGGCAGTTCGCGGTCTGCGATTACCCAAACCAATACAATTTTGAACAAAAACAGAATCGCTGACTGTGGCCAGCAGTCAGGATTTGGATAAGTTTATATCCACTATTATACTATAGACATAGGAGTCTTAGAGCAAAATGTAGTAGTTGTTAAGACACAAATTTACAAGGCTGTTGACAGGTCGGACCTATTAATTGATTTCGAGGATATACCCTTTCCAATATAAGAGGTGAATCAGATGTAATTCGCACACTGCTGGAGTGTTCTAACTAATATGAATTGTGCATTGGATGCAACATTTGACTACATAGAGTATGACGTTAGTAGTCATTTTGATGTTATGACTAATGTGTTTGATCATGAACATCAACAACAAAATTTGCGATCGCTTTTTATCGATCTCATCCATCTAAATTGATTGACATAAAGCACTGATAAATACTTCTCATAAACTTGATAGAATGATTGAACTCAAGTTTTGACTTTAGAACTTGACTCGTGCGAAACAGTATAGTGGTTGAGTTACCGCCCGCCATGAGTGGATTTTATATCCAAATTTGAAAGAAATATTTCTTCTCGATTGAAATGCAAAACTTTTACCTCAGTCCGAGGTGTATCGAAAACGACAACAGTAAACCATAAACATTTGAATGTTGATGTACGATGTATAAGACAGTATGAGCTTGACTCAAAATTTAAACCAGAGAATTATGTTTCCAAGAATGATTTGTGAAAGTTGTATGCAATTTTGCAAAATTTCGTATATAATTGATAGATTTTGACATCTTTTTTCTAGCAATTCAAACCAGCTTAAGGATTGAGACCTTGATTAACACATTTAATGAAAATATGCTTGGGTTAGTTTAAACTATACAATAAGACATAAAATACAGGCATCGAAAGATCCTAGAACGTTGAACGTGAAACTTATATATTTTCCACGAGATAACTATGCGAGGCTCGAAAAGCCTAGCGGGTTGAGCGAGTCGAGCACGATGTTACAGGTCAAGCGATCGATTCCCATTGGAGACACAAGATGAATATAATCACAGAATGGAACAACAAGAAAATATATCAATTTTTCTATGACTTTTTTCATTTGCTGATCACTCAACGATGAAGTTAAGTGAATAACATTATGAGACAAACAAGAAGGCGTAAATGCACAAATAAGTCTTGAGTGGACATTATTTAGCTATCTAGCAACTAAAAAAAATTTGACTTATTAACCTTTATTTTTCAATAGTCAATGAAACAAGTTAAGGAACAATATCTTTTGAATGAGCAATTAATATTGTCCTAGAATCAAAATATGAATACGAACTTGAGTAATATTTCAGAGAGAAAAAACATGAATTTGAATTATATAAATGAAAAAACTAGAATTCTTGAATTACAATATTGAATAACTATGCGATACTTGCTGAAAGATTTCCACATCAATCAAAAGGTTGATCAATTAACTAACAATTCATAATTAAACAATAAGTTTCAACATTAAGGTGATAGACGTTCAATTCAAAAGATTGATTCCAAAACCAACGAACCATAAAATTACTAGTGATACATAAACGTAAATGTTTGTAAATGATTTTATTTGATTATAGCACAAACAACAAAATATGCGGCAAACAGTAATTTGCCCTGTTGAGCATTGGAAGAGCATGTCAACATTCGTATGAGATCAGTATAAAATTCGAAAAACTAATGTATCAATAGACAGAAAACAATTGAAAACATTTGTGAACAAAATGTAAATGCATGTCTATTATTAAAATTTGATATGTTTAGAAAATTAAATTGAATTATTGTAAGAGTTTTACTAATTTTTTTGAAAAATTAAAGAAAATGCGAGAAAGTACGCGATACAGCGTGTATATTCTAAAATGAGACAACTGACAAGAAGACACGTGAACGTGTGTCAGAGAAAGAGCAAGAGATGTATGAGCGTGCACTAGAGAGAGCACACATCTAATTGGACGTTCGAACGAACGTTAGAAAGAGATCTCTCAAACGAGCGTGCCAGCGTGCATCAGAAAGAGTACACATAACGATTCTGAGCGAGCGCTAGAGAGAGCGCTCACAAGAGAAAATACTTGTCTATGAGGAAGAGAGAGAGAGAGAGAGCGCTCACAGGAGAGCGCGCTTGCGTCTGCGTTTGAGACTGAGCGTACCTCTGAGCGTGTGCCAGAGTGCTCCTATAAATGTCGATAATCGAAATCAATATTTGACTTCAAATTGATTTGATGCTTGACAATTATAACTATATAATAAGATTTTACGTTTTCGTTTAGCTTCGATTGTCTCAAACAATATTTCAATATGTTTTTATAACACGCGTTGACTTCAAAGTATATTTATTGGGGAGGCTTATTTAGATTTGAGTATAACCTTGCAACAATTAACAAATTCTGAGCGATTTGAAATAAATCTTTAGCGAGAAAACATTTCTTTTCTCTTGTCTGAACGTTTGACAATATAAACATAAATTTATTTTGATTAATGAAACAATGAGATATTAATATTTTTATTACCAAAGTTTAATTTTTTAAATGACAAGAGCTGTAAAAGATCATTTTACACAACTAACTCGTTAAATTTTACAATGAGGATATTTTATTTCTTTTAGATAAGGTTTGACGAATAAACTTCGCGACTAATTGTACATAATTAATTTGAAAACAATACCAAAATATGAATAGTTCGATTTTGACCTTTTAATTTCGTTTACGATGTACCGTAACTAATTAGATTAGCGTTTTCATCTGATAAGGATTCATCATAATTAAACTGCATAACTATTTTGAGACTAAATATATAGAACATTTTATACAATCGGATTTTTTGATAAGTTTTGCTTAGTTAGAAATAAGCTGTTAACTAAACAAATCAGCTGACAACAAGTGAGTTTTTATCGGCAGGTTTAGGAAAATAAAAGACAAACCGTGTAGTTTTAATATATGCTTTATTTATTACTCGATGTGTCTCGTAAGAATGGCGCTCGCCCCGCCAAAACCTCTCGGCGCTGGAGAGGGAAACTAAACCGAGTGGGGCCGCTCGAGTTAACAGGGTTGACAACCCTCAAATTCTAACAGTTTTACATTTGACGATTTTATACCTGCTCGTGTTGAGCGTCTTTTTTCTTTTGAGTACCGGCTGGGGGTACGTTGAACACTTTCATGAGATAAACGTTTTTAGAACCGAACGTTATCAGTAAAATTTGATACATGAATAAGTTATTGAATGCGAAAAATATTTCATTCTCATACTAATCTGAGTTAGTTAGTTAACCTGAGAATGAATTGATATAAATATTCATATTATAGAAATGACAAATGTATCGAACTTTAGAGCGAACTTAATAACATGATGAATGTTATAACTTGATTGCGTATATATCAATTGAGTTGACATTGACTCAACATTAAATTGATCTTAGAACAACTTTGGATAAAGAAAATATTGAATTAATATTTTTACATGAGTTTGATGAAAATTTATCGAATACGTTGTCTGACTATAGTGATTGACACAATGTACAATTCCACGAAAGTATGAATTGCATTTTGAGTTTTTGCGTGCAATTTACAGCACATAACTATAACAATGAGTTAAGATGAACATAAACAGCATAAACAGATGCGTTTGCAGGACAATTTCAAATGATTGTAAGCCGATCACGACGCAGCTAGCCCTGTCCTGCAGTAACAGAACCGCCATCAATCGCAATTGACAAACAAACACTTTTATAGCTGATGATCGAATACAACTTCCCTGTCAACAAGACCTTTAACATTTTCCAAGATAATATAATTAACCAGATGAACACTTAGTGTTCCAAACTATTGTGTAGACACGTTATAGAAAGAGAGTGAAAGTGAGAGAGGTAGTTATTTCTCACTGATGCTGCGGACTGATCAGGTCCCAAACAAATGCCGATTGTACTTTGGCAAGGGCTTCCTATGACTATTGGCGTGATCAAAAACAATAAACAACAATGATAGTGATTGACAAGTAACTTTCAATTAACAATTGCAGAGATTGATAATTAAACTTGTATGAATATCTTGAAATTTCTTTGGTAACTTTTCTTGGAGAGATTTGACGGAGATCGTGGAGATGAACAAATGCTAACTTACATTCTTTTTGTTGATGAACTCATTGCGTTTGATTGAAAACTGAAATAATTAGATTAAACACTTTCATCGACACTGATACATAATCTTATGCGCTCACAATTGAGTCACTGGCGAAATAGTTCGATTCGAACAAACAAATATGTATAGAGCACTTGCGTTAACACCACGAAAAACACACGAACTTCACTGCTTTTAATTTAACAAACTTTCCCTTTTCTATTTCTGCAAAGATCAAGTGAAATATCCGGCTCGAAGGACCATGTTTTGACGAGTCAGTACTTTAAAAATGTTTAATAAAAATGAAACTCAATTTAAAAAACTTAAATGATCTTTAACTTTAGTAACTAGAATACAAAAAAACGGCTCATCACTTGACCGCAGATTTAGGCGCCTATGTCCTAGATAGAAAAAAGGAATTAAATAACAACACGCGAGTTTGGCTAATAAGCTGGGAAAAAAACCTTTGGAGGTGTAAACTCCGCAGGAAAACCCCTGTATTTATTAGTACAAAACGCGACGCGAGATATAAAGGGGCAACTTGACCGATAAAACTATGCGTCCAGAATCGGCCGAAATTGCAAGACAACGCCCGGCTGCATACAGCAGTAGTGACCAGAAACTTCTTACGTGAAAATCACGTAGAAGTTCTGGATCACCCACCGATGACTCCTGACCTCAACCCCATCGAGCACGTTTGGGACATTTTGGGGCGGAGACTAAGGGAAGGGAACCAGCCAGAGACACTTTTCTAGTTGTCAAACCAACTTCGCCAGACTTGGCAAGTGATTCCCCAACACGAGATCCGCGCGTGCATCACGATGCAAAATCGGCTGCGAGAGGTGATAAACAACAGAGGAGGACCGACCAGATGATGATCTTATGATCAAAAAAGATTAAAATGAAAAAGATAACAAAAAAATTTAGAAAAACGTTTAAAACACCGAAAAAAAATAAAAAACAAAATTAAAACAAATCAAAACACGCACACGCACACGCACAAACAGACATCCACTCACACACTCATACGAAAATGCAAATGCAATGCACGAAAAACACAAATACACATCCACCCATACACGCAGACATATACGCACAAACACTAACACATGCACGTACACACTTACACGTACAAACAATAATACCTGCACGTACACACTTACACGCACAAACAATAATACCTGCACGTACACACTTACACGCACAAACACTAACACATGCATGTACACACTTACACGCACAAACACTAACACATGCACGTACACACGCACACGCACAAATACAAACGGTTTACCCTGGATCATCACAGATTGGTTTTTTCGTTGAGTAAATTCACTTGACAACAGCGCCATCTATTGTGGGGTCAAAATGAAATTTAACCACATATTCTTAAAGTTCAAGTCAAACCCTTCAAAACAAAAACATAGCTTTTTTTGATAACATCCATCAAAGTTATAAAGGATTGAAAATTTTCATTTTCAAGGGGGGAGCCGCTAATTGTTATGCCGAGTGTAAAATAGAAAATATGTTACGTACTTGGAAATATAATATAAAGAAATGTAATAGTATATAATTATATAATTCAAAATAAAACTGTTTAATACAAATGAAAAATGAAATGAAATATAAAAATCTGTTTTTATTTTGTAGTTCGTTGCTTTTTTTTTGGTACTTTGGATCGCCTTGGTACGATGCACTGTTTTCCTCTTTCGAGGCTCACAGCACGATCGCCTGAATCCAGCCGCATCCAGCGACTTATTTTTGTTTCGTCCATGGACAGCCAAGCAATGGAGTCGCAGCCAAAATGTTTCGCTCGTGATTTGTTTGTATTTAAATTTTGCTTTAACAGACTTTGGCGGACTCCATTGCACTGGCTGCACATCCACATGTACGTTCGGACATGAAGTTGGTCATCTCCAATCGCTCCACTGTTGATAACCCATGTATGCCCCAACGATTTAGCTTTGGACGCAGCGTCGTCCAATGTATTTTGGAAAATGGGACCATGTTTTATATTGTCTGCATCCAGACTACGGTCGAAGTGTAACATCGCATGGACCATTTCATGCACTAATATCCCAGCGACGAAATCGATTTGTGCTCTTCTTTCGCGATCCTTGGCGTACCTGTAAAACAATTTCATATATTTATTCTATTTATTAATTTCTTTCATTAAAAAATCGAAATATAAAAATCATAATAATATATTCTTGTACAAGGGCGAGAAGTTGGTATTTTCCGTACACGAGAGCAAGATACGTATTAGAAATACTTTCTGCACGGCGTAGGCCAAAGAGCACATACTGAAATCGATATGTTACCGATTACATATTATGAACATATGCACATATTATGAACAGATTTAATTAACACAACTTATTTTGCATTAGTATAAACCTCCATGCAATGGTTATCTTAGAGTCAGTAGAGTTCATCCAGCCGCAGTGCCCCACCAATTTTCGGCGATGATCAGACCACCATACTGTCAGCATTGTTGAATAAATGGAAATAACTTCTAATTTTCCATACACCACAAGTTCCGCACAACGCGATTTCATATAACCCGCTATTTTTTTCGAACCGAACTACCGCGTTGTACGAGGGATACCTGTACTTTTTTGCAGCACCGTTGTTGCTTCTAACGATGAATTTAGTTTATAAAAAGCCACTGAAGTGCTTCTCTCAATCAGTCTTGTTAATCTAAAAAATTAAATAATTATTTTCATTCAAGAACAATAATTCAAGTACAATAGAAGTACAATCATCATTAATATCTTCGTAATTTATTATATTAATTGAAATATTCAATTGAAGTGTCAGATTGTATAACCGAACTTGCGCTCCGAGGTTATGTTTTGAAAATGAAAAAGTACAAAGTAAATTATTGTCATCAATAAACTTTACATCTGTTGTTTACACCTGTTGTTCTTTACATCGAAATAAACATCTTTGTCACTCGAAGAGATGCAAAGCATTCCTTCATTCGATAATAGGGTCTACAAAAATACAAGTCCGGTGATAAAATCCGATGCTTCAATTTGAAAAAGTAGTCACAACTGTTATACTCTGATAATTCCATTTCATGATCAATTATACAAACAACTTACCGGTGAAACGTCTTTATTTGCTGAAGCGAATAACCTTTTTAGTGTACAATTATTGCACCAAACTGAACTACAGATACTCTCACTTTCAGCTACCAAAACATTCGAACGAATGTTTTGTTTATGACAGAAAGCAAAACAAACTCGGTTTTGTTACCAACTTGAAATGTATTACCAAAATATAAATGTTTTGAATTTCAATATCAGCTAAAGAAAATGTGTTAATTTAAAATTAATTCAATAATTTGTAAGCTCGTTTTATATAATGATTTAATTGGTGAGTATTTCAGAAATGATCAAGTATATTTTTTATATATTTCTCGTCATTCATTTTATCATCAGATTGAAAAACGCAAAAATACGTATCAAACAATTTTAAAAATCCTATCCGATGACACCATATTTGACTCCAAACCCCAGTCCCAGTGAATGGGGCGAAGGTCAACTTTAAAAAGATAAATGGGAACCCCTATTTCTTATTGCAGATTTAGATTCCTTGCATCGACATAAAAAACTATTCCTTTTTATTTTTTTCAAATGATACAAAATAACAAATATTGATTCAATGGTCAATGCAAGAATCGTTTCCAAAACAAAAACAATCACATCCATACGGTTCCCCACATTGTTCTGATGGTACGATACGTGGACCATTTTTTAATTAACCCTCAGGAAATAATAAAAAAAAAACAACAAATGATGATTTAATGTTCTATTGATCGTTGCGAATCTTTCTAAGGTATTTAAAGATTCTTTAGCTGCAGTTCCGATTTTCAAAATATGTAATTTGGAACCTCACCAAAGTATTAATCATGAATTGGTCCACGTATCGTAACATCCGTAAAAAGAGCTGAAAAGATAAACAGAATCCGTTATTCTTAAAATTTTTTTGGTTAAGATATATATCCTATATAATTACTTCATTGTAACTGTACTAGAACCTGTCCTAATTTGTTGTCACAACAATATATCTCTGTAATTATTTTTAATTAATATCTTATGCATCGAAGATCGTTCCATTACGTCAAGAAATAAGTTTAAGTAGGAAACGGATAGTTGATATTAATTCGCGATTAACCCGTTACTGGGGTTACAAATAATCCCTGTTTGGCCAACAGAAGTGCGCTTGGGGGCTTTAACGGTATTTGACAACGAAGACACGTGAACTCTGTAAAGGCATTTGAAGTCTTTCCATTCGTCTCAGCAATTTCGTTTGCTGTATTATAAGAAAGTGACTTCTAACTCCAGCAGGGGTTGAAAAATTGGTCCACATTTCATAACATCAAAAAAGACTGCGCAATGAATATGTCATAATCGTTATTCTAGTTAACACATTAGTAGATATACAAGGCGGGGACTGGATACAAAAATGCTATCCAAAACCCGCCTTGCATTTAGCGATGAGTCAGACGTGTATCTATGTAAACATTGCATGTTGTTAAAAATAAATATTTGTTTATTGATAAACAATTGATAAGAATGTAGGTCACATATTTCAAGTAAATTTCTGTTGCAACATTCACCTGTGTAAACAAATTTTATCTGTATTATCTATTTCTTATGGGAAATATATGTGATAAATGCATTTTTCAAGTTCATTCCTGCAACGAGTTGCATCAGCTGTGTTAACATATCTTATCATGCAGATCGTGTTGATTTCTAGTATCCATCATTTTTCCGGCCAAAAAATAAACTTGTTTGTACATAATACAAAAAAATTCTTATCATAGTTAAATTTTTTTTGATTTCCACATTTCAGAAAATGTTCCTAAGTAAATAGGCATTGTGTTTAATCAATAAAAGAATTTCATTGCATTGCAATCATATTTGATAATAAGAAAGTTCTGTTTGACAGATGCAAAGCTAAAATTTTATCGTGAGAATTTTTTCGATTCGTTTCACTGCGAGCAATATACATGATAAAAAATACATGGTGTTTAACAATAGTGGTGTTTTATTTGAGATATAAAATTTTCTCAGCTTCACAAACATGTTCGATGAAGAAACGTATGTTTCATGCAAACAATATATGCAACTATTTTCCGTATGAGTAAATACTTGTGTTTCAAAGTGTATTTTTTCGATCATTTTTTATCAAAATCGATGTTTACACATTATTGTAGACCCGAATATATATTCATCATACATCGTCCTACTAAATTCAGTATGAATCGAGAGTCCATAAACGAAAGACGAGTTGTATTGAAAAATCGTCTTGAAGTTCAACTCCTCAATCTCAAGATTTTAAAAACTATCATTAAACACTTTGGTGATATAAGATTGGTGGAGTTGAAATTAAAAAACTTAAACATTCGTGAAAATGGATCGAATGTTCGATACAATAAACGCCGCAGGATGTTTTTCTCCAACCAGGAAAATCAACGAGCTAAAAGTGGGTGAATTATATTCAGTGCTTACAATTAAAAAAGTAAGCACACAGTTTGGTGATAGAATTGTGGTGGATTTGCTGAATGGTGAGGAGGTATTTGCAACGTTTCTGCCTCTCAGGATGACGCAAGCTTTCATGAGCAACCCGGATACTATGAGCACCATGAATAACCAGGCGGAAAAAGGAAAAATTTATATGCAGATTATGGGTATCCATAAAAGCAAGGAAATAAAATTCGGAATGTTAGATTAAAATATTTTGTTATCATGTAAAATGTTTGACATATGTAATTTTAATTTTATTGTTAAGAAAAATGTAATCATATGTAAAATTATA
>JAQQRF010003167.1:0-11567 GCA_030523145.1 Trissolcus brochymenae | reverse complement strand
TTTTTTGATGACCAAGCATTTTTTGTCAGGCGGCGACTATAGTCGGTATACCTCGACACATTTTGAGGTTACCGGCTATAGTCGTCCACCTACTACTTACATTTATTTGAATATAAATTAAAATAAAGTTCTTTTTGCACGGATAGAAAAACACCATCAAAATTTACTATGATTTTCAGCAATGTTCGATCGATAAAGCTTCATGCAGCAAATTCCTATTATCACAATAAATTTAATTCAAAATTTTGTTAAAAATGTTCTGTCAGTAATAAAATTTTCCACGATTCGTGTGAAAAATTCGCATATAAAATTATGTTCTGCGCTTTACATTTTTCATTGTAATTTTTTATTCGTTTTACTGTCTTGGTAATTAAATGAAACATTCATCGATATTGAAAACAATCTAGATGAGTTGCTTGACTACTGTACTCCATTAAATCCTTGTGAAACAAAAATCACTCAACGCCAAATTCTACATAATGCAAAGTCGTCCAAACAACAGCGCCTCTATAATGATGAAAAGACTTCGCAAGATGTCAAGAATGATTTTGAACATGACGATCAGTCCGATTCAGATGGTAACAGAAATAATTTTTAAATATATTCTATTCATAAAAGTATGGTACAAACAATTGATCGTAAACAATTTGGTTTATGATCTGTAATTCTTATAGAATCTCTCAGGAAACCGCGCAAGGTATTCAAAAATAAAAAATACATAGAATATGAAGAGGATAGCGACTCTTTCAGAGAATGCGCAAGTGACAGTACTACATCAATTCAGAGCAAAGTAAAAAAACGATCAAAGGTATCTGCATTTCAAATAAATGACAACAATAGTCTCAGAAAAAAGGTGAACCATACACAGCAATCATCATCTGGAGAAAACCAAACAGGTTTAATTGGTTCCAATTTTGAAAACAAAAGAACTTCTAAAAGTGACAAGGTACATGATTTGACACGACAAGTATATCAGGATAATTTCGTTGATGTCGCTGATGAGCTCTTAAGTATGATATCTCACTGTAAGAACTGAAATTAAGGTGATGTGTAAATCACGTAGTTAGGGACATAAGGCAACAAATTTTCAATTATTGTTTTTTTTTTCAAAATACGAAGAAGATCATCATTCAACAATAATGGGAGAATTCGCAACACAATAAAACAAGATTGCCAGTTAAAAAATGTAAAAACACAATGATTATTATAAGATTAACCTTTACATCAACAAAATAGAAATCATTATTTGTCAACGTTTTATAATAAAAATAAATTTTTCGTACATTAGAATGTATAAAATAAATAAGAAAACTACTCTAAACATTTTTCTTAAAGAAACCTAAAATGTCAATAACTCCCGGTTTCACATCACCTTAATATATTTTATGATGATAGGTAATTTCAAAATTCTCCTTCCAGGAAACCCAGGATTATTTGAGAAAATAGTGAATTTTTGTAGCAATCCTATATTCATGCGGACCGTGTTTGAAGAATGCTTGAAAAAAATTCAAAGAGGTGAAAATTATGAAACTGATAGATCTGCATCAATTGAAAATTTAGACAAATCACGGAATACTTTAACAAATAAAACGAGTAAATCAACTCGCGAATGGTTGACCTTACAATATAAACAAAATCCCAACAAACTTGCTCGAGAGTTGCTCAGAGCAATGTACTCCAAACAAGAACTTGCAGAGATGTCAGTCTCTGGTGAAGGAGTCAACGTGACCCAACAAGTTCCTTCTGAAGCTCTAAAAAGTGTTTACGGTAAATTAATAAAAATAAATTTTTATCTTCAAATCGAACTCTTGACTGAAACAATATTCTTTTCTAGATCATGTTTGTCATTATTCCACAAAAAAATACAACTTCAAAGTATTTAAAAAAAACGTTACGGATATGTGCCACCGTATAAGGTCAGAGTTGAGTGAGAAAATTAATGTGAACTCAAAAAATGAAGTGAAATCTGCGCGTAAGAATACACAAAATAAAAAAAAAAGCAACGAGTTCTCCACTCCAATCTGAGATGTCATTCGAAAATGAGAACACCGATGGATCAAGATTTTCATCGTTGCATGAATTAAAAAAAAAAAAGAATTGCCGCTCGATTGAAGAAAGTTACGGAGAGTCTGAAATATCCAAGAAACAACGCAAACAGTAATCATATATCAATTTATATCAGTTTTTCAATTGTAATTCAATAATACTGTTCCAAATATGAGGCTTGTGGCAACGAAAAGTAAATAAAATGTTTGTTCTGTTTTGAACGATGTATTTTTATTGAAGATTTTATTAATAAAACTCATTGATTCATAAAATATAAATGTCTGTAGTAAAAATTTTGAGTTTTTTTATTGCAGTCACGCAATACAATGGTGATTGATTCCTTGCCGTGCCGTGCCGTTTTAAACATACACAACAATTATGTTATCTTGTACCTTGATTGCTGCTGTTAATAAATAATTGATAATTTCGAGAATTTTTTGTATGATTGGTTAAGATGTTGGAAAGAGATCAACTGATCACTGGATCAAGAACTTATACTTAGTTGGAAGGTATATAGCGGGACAACATTATTGAGTATCTAAAATCGATTTTCGACGATGATTTTTCCAAAAATTGGTGAAAACTATTGTGAAGTACGGAATTATGACTCTGAAGCGTCTCAATGTGGTGAAGGACCAAGGTTATAACAACAAATAAACTGTTTTAGAAACTATCGCAGAATCAATGACTTTCAAAATCACTGGTGAACAGGGTAGGATTTGTGCGACAACTGAGAATTCATCTGTAAGTCTTTTGCACTTGCCATTGTTGTTGTTTTTAAAACTTGCAATTAACGGAAGATGTTATGAAGTAATGTGAAATAGTTGGTAGAAAAACGGCCGCACTACATATCTAGACTATATTTATAGTTGGTTAATGAACAGTTTGTTTAGCATTTGTAGTTGAGGATCAATTTTTTTATATCATTGATAACATGTTTCTGGAGAGTTTTTTGTGCAATAGTCAATACTATGATTGAATTGTAACATCTAAACTGTAGTGGTAACATTTTGCTATTTAACAAAGAGACGTTCTTCATATGATGTAATAAAAAAGCTTATTCTAGTAATTCAAATAAATAGATTAAGGGACCGTCTATAAATTACGTGAGCAAAAATAGGAGGAGGGGGAGTTGAATTTCCATCACGGTTTGTTACATGGAGGTGGGAGTGGGGTTCGAATTAAAAAATTACGTAAGCGATATTTTTTCCAACAAAAATAAAAAATGTTGACAACACTGATACCACCAGTATGGATGGAAACGGTAGACTTTTTACTCTATCGGTTATAAATATTTTATAGTTCCAAAGATTTATGTACTAAGGTGATGTGAAACCGGAAGTAACTGACATTACAGAATTTTTTAATCCAAATTAATAATGTGATTGTAAATGTAAATGTAAATGTAATAAATTAATTTAACGAGAAGAGCGCCATTTTCTCACTCATTTTACATATTCCTATATACAAAAATAAATTTTTACTAACTACTATTAACTAACTAATTTTCAATGTAGAGGTTAATCGTAAAAGTCAATGTTTGTTTACATTTTTCAACCGAAAATTTTCTTGTAGTGTTCTACGAATTCTCCCCTTATTGTTGAATGGCGCTCTTCTCCGTATTTTCAAAAACAACAATTATTCTAATTTTTATAAACAAAACCCCCAACTCCGTGGCAGCAGAACTTACACATCACCTTAATTACAGCAAATATAAATGTAAAAGAATGTAAATGTAATGTAAAAGAAACCAAAATATTTGCTTACGTTATTCATTGACAGTCCCTGAATTTGAATCTTATTTTCGATTTTTTTTTTTTTTTATTGACGAAATTATCTTGAAGAAAAATTCTTATTTATCATTTACAACTGATGTACCAAATGGAGTATTTTTTTAATCAAATATTAATAAATTTTTTTTTTGAACTCTGGAATTATTAAACCGGCTATCAGTTTTTCCAATAATTACTCCTATTGTGTAGTCTAAAGATGTAGATGCCAGTCTCATAATGTATAACAGATAAGTGAATTTTTTTATGATTTTATTTCTTAATGATCATCATCTCCCAAGCAATTGGACAAATATCAGAATAAAATTCAATTATTTAACTCTTTTGTCTAACGAAATTGCCCATTTTTTTCATAACATCAAATAAAATAAAAGAATGTTTAATTTTATTTGTAGTATACATACTGTATGTATACATATATTCAGAATGAGTATTAATTTGGAATGTAATAAATATTGTTTTAATTGATTCTCTGGTCTTTCGCACTATTTATAGTAATGGAACGTCTTCGGCGATATCCTGTTGCAACTCGGTATCGATTATGGGGACGTATTTTAGAGAATTTGAGAAATACGTCAGACGAGTCAAGTTCTGATTACACATCAAGCCTAGAAACATCTGATGCAAGTAATGAAAAAAAAATACATATAAATAAATGTAATACAATTGAATTATAGTGTCAATCTCATCGGTTCGGTTACAATATTGCAATAATTTATAGAAAATTGAAACATTAAATCCCTCTCTAATATCAAACAGGTGATACAGAGTACGAGAATAACGGATCCGATATCGGTTCGATTGAGAATGTTGACGACAGACCAAACGAAAGTGTAAAGTAATTGTCATGCCACGTAAAATCATGAAGTATTATCTCATCCACCATATACATAAAACATTCAATTTACAGCGATTTCAGGGCATCACCAAACCAATCTGCAAATAACGAAAACGAAATTAATGTCCTCGGTAAAACTTTATCGAAATTTTTTTCATTCTACTTTTTGATGCATTTAATTCATGAAATTTCGAAAAATTTTGAGACATTATTCTTTTGCAGAAATGAATGAGGGAAATTTATCTGAATCAGACCATGAAGACACTAGTGAACAAAGTGACTGCAGTAGCAGCAGTGAAAAAACCAGTGGAAGCAGTTCAGAAGAGACTAACAACAATGAAAATAATTTCGTAGATGGACCATTATATAATGGTGCTGATATCACAGTGGCAGAAAGTTTAATTTCAATTTTACTTTTTTATTTGCGTCACAATCTAACAAAAGTTTGTCTAGCCGATCTGATGAACCTCATCATTCTCCACTGTCCTCGTTTGAATCGCTGCGTACACACGTTTTATCGCTTGAAGAAAATTTTACTCAAGGATTGTGAACCTCCAACTCGTCATTTCTACTGTCAGTCATGCCACAATATATTACCAGATGAGAATTCAGAGTGTGGTTGTGGATCAACAGAGGAAGCTGCCTTCTTCCTTTCTATGTCTATCATTTCACAACTAAGAACAATGTATCAGCGACCAAATTTTTGCAATCTTCTCAATCACAAAAATGCTCGGCAGAAAATTAACGAAAACAATTATGAAGACATATACGATGGAACAATTTACAAAAAACTTTCTCAGCCAAACGGACCGTTAATCAGCCTAACAAACATTTCTGTCTTCTGGAACACTGATGGAGTATCTGTTTTCAATTCATCACAATTCCAAATTTGGCCATACTATCTCACAATCAATGAACTACCTTCAGAGTACCGATATAAACAAGAAAATCTCATTCTAGCTGGCTTATGGTTTGGTCAATCAAAACCGAATCCTAACCTGTTTATGAATTCTTTCGTAGACGAAATGACAAAATTGTTCCAAGGAGTTGATTTCGAAACTGCAGAACCTGATGTTACTCACCACGTGCAAGGCTTTGTTATCGGTGGTATATGTGACCTTCCAGCCAAAGCTCAATTCCTGAATATGCAGCAGTTCAATGCGAAAAACGGATGTCAAGTTTGCAAAGCGAAATCTGAGCATATTAACGGTGTTCCAGTTTACCCTTACCCTGATGAAATTATACTTCGAACAACTGAAGAAACAAATGAATTAGCAGAACAAGCACACGAGAAAGATTCACCTCAGGATGGAGTGAAGGGTCCTTCTGTGTTAACATATTTCGTTTATGACTTTATTGATACCACTGCCGTAGATGACATGCACTGCGCTTATCTAGGAACTACAAAACAGTTTATAACTCTTATGACTCACGAGAAATACAAGACGGAACGATGGACATTATACGACAAGTTGGATATTCTATCATCACGGATGGCATGTGTGACACCACCAAACTTTGTTCACAGACTGCCGCGCTCTCTTTCAGATACATCAAATTGGAAAGCTTCGGAATTTAAAAATTGGCTGCTCTTTTATTCTTTATCAATATTGTATAACTTGTTACCTCATGACTATTATGAGCACTACAAATTACTAGTGGTAGGGATATATCTCTTGAGCACCCGAAGTATTTTTCGTAAAAGAAATGGAGACATTGTATGGCCGAAAGCATATGTTGCCCAATACTCATCAATTACTCCACCTTCCAAGCACTTGCAAGAAATTTGGTCCATTGCAGAAGATCTCCTGTTTCCATTATGAAGACTGCAATGGCAAAATTAAAAGTATGATACATGGAACTCGTTGCATTCAAAGCCAAATAGTTTTCGCATCATCACTATTCATTCACATGGCCGGATTCAAATTGAAATATTTAGATGAACGATCAAATGCTTATCGATATTGCGAAAAAATACAGAAACCAAACCAGAGGAGGAAAATGCAATACGTATCAAATAAATTCCAAATCATTGGTTCGTTGAAGATTCTAGTCAACGTTCCTGATGAATTACAACAATTATTGTTACACAACAGAATTCAAAACAGAAGAATAAGCTATTTTGATAGGATACTACAAAATGGTGTTTACTTTGAAACCGTCAAATACACACGTACAATTCGGACAAACAGCACATGCATACAATTCTTCACAGATGGAGAGAAATTAATTGGAATCATACATAAGTTTCTGCAACTATATATATGCGAATGCGATGAAATGTGTCAACAAACTGATTATTGTGGCAATCGATATTATGCGATCGTTAGGAAGTTTGACTTGAGAGCTATCCCACTAAAGCACATTGACGATTTAGATTTCGAATCTGGCTTTCATTGCTATTTCAGTGAAGAAGATGACATAATCATCGATATTCAAGAAACCGAATTCATCCCATGCTTCTATACATCTCTAAATGATATCTACATGAAATTTGCAATCGTGTCTACTACTAGCATACGTGACAAATAAAATGAAAAAATACTCCAGTTTTGAAACTGATTTCTTGCCGAGCCGTGCCGTTCCGTGTCGTGCCGTTCAAATCATATTACTTCATGGCGCAACGTTGACCTGCAATTTTTCTTTGGACAGAAATTAGAATCAAGTCAAAGAAGTAACTTTGAACGACTTTTTTCCATACATTGGTGAACAAAATTATAAGGTACGAACGCAAAACTGTAAAATGTCTCAAAGTTATTATAACGCTATTTCCAAAGATCGTTATGTTTTAGAATCGGTAAGAGTCTGCGACAACAACATCACGATCATAAAAGGCTTGATTACGACTGTAACCATTAAATTTGTTAATAAAACAACAAATTAGACCGTCGCTTCTAACAACGACGATCCATAACGTAATCCAAAATTGGTAAAAGCAAAAACGTAAGTTTGTCGCAATTCATCTCAACTTGTAGCAGAGGTGAATTGGTTGAAGGTGATACAACAATTGTAAGATAACTTGTGAGTTTTATCGTAATTCTGCAGTAATTTTTGGTATTTTTGACGTGATAACGTCTTATGAAGCGTTATATACACGACGACATTTATGACGTTACTTTTTCGCATTATGAAAAAGGGTTACTCGAGTAATTCGGGAAAATGGACACCTCTTCTAGCGTTACTTTTTTGCTACAAAAAGGCGTTACCCGAGTCACTCAGAAAAAATGGTGACCCCTCCAGGGGTCTCCATTTTCACATACTAATTCAGTACTAAAACTCACAAGCTTTCCGTTATCACGTTCAAAGTTGCTATGCTACCCTGTTGCTAGCCCCCAGTTTTCATTAACACTTTTTTTGTATCTATGTATTTCAGGAGTACAAGTTTTTATAGTGCTACCGAGTTAGTTGAGGACTACAAACAAACATATTCATTCAGGATAACATTTGTCTTCATAACAATACCCTAAGAGAAAGTAAAACAAAAACTGGATGAAACGTCTACTTTATGAGTAACGGAAGACGATACAAGGACTTTTTAAGATGTCAAGAATAATTTTGTACTCTACGATTAATCTGATTCTGATGGTAACAGGAAATAATTTCAAATCCATAATTTAGTAATTTCATGGTACAAAAAATTAATCGAAACGTTTTGGTTTAAAATGATTTTAGCAGAATCTTTACACAAACAGTTCAAGGCATACAGAAATAAAAAGTACATAGAATCTGAGGACAAGAGCTACATTTTCAAAAATTGCGCAAGTGACAGTGCTACGTTAATTTGGAAAAAACTTATGAAACAATCAAAGAAAAAATAAACATTCAAACGCGACTTTGTAATGAATAACGCAAGATGCCAAGAAAAATGTTGAATTTAGAGATCAATCTAATTCTAATACTAATATAAATTAGTTTTACATCTATAACGTTTCAATTTAATGGTCTAAACAATCAATCAATGATTCTTCTTGTATTATAAACTGTCATTTCAGCAGAATATTTTAGTGCAAACAGTGCAAGGTATACAGAAAAGTAAATCACAGCATCTGAAGACAAGACCACTCATTCATACAGTATTTCTTCATAAATCAGGACAAAAATTGTAAAGGATATTTTTTTAATTGTGTGTCTGCAAGCTATTCCATTTAGTACTATTAAATGACAATTATATTTAACGATCTGTTTTTAAATATCGAAATGAAGGGAGTGTTCAATCCTGTTAGAAATATTGCAATTAAAATCTCTCAATCTGTATAATTGAACTATTTTTTAGTATATACTGGTAGCATCTCAGATATTTGCGCTTATATCAAATATCTAGCCATTCAATGAGAATAATTTCTTGCCGAGCCGTGCCGTTAAAATTGGATTACTTCATAATGCCATACGTTGAAGTCCTATAATTATTTGGATCATTTTGTTTAGAATATTTAAGCGGTTACTTTTCGATTCAAAAATTAAAATTACTAAAGACAATAGATAAAAATAAAATAAAACTTGTTAGTAAATACTTGTTAATTAATTTTATTCTGAATAATTTATAGTTCATCAAATACCTATAGATGAGTGTAATCGATTTTTTTAGCTGTAATATATAACACTTATCTTGTTACTATTTCAAATAAATTACAAGGGACAATTGCATAATCCAAGAATAAAATTTCATTTTTCAGTAGCAAATTGATAATGATAATACTTGAGTAATGATAATACTTAATGGTAATGCTCAATGATAATACTAATGAGCATTAGTTTTTAGTATTATATTATAGTTTTTTAGTTGTATCAGTCTTTTGGATCATGCAAAAATTAAGAGTTTAGAGTTTTAAATACAGTCAACTCTCTGTCGTGGAGACTAAGCAAGATTGAATGATATATGATGTGTCTACATTAGAAAGGGATTGTAAACTAGAAAAAAATTTGATTTTGATCATGTTTACAGAAACATACGATTTATTTAAAAATACGAAATACTACATCTTATGAATACATCTTAATAATGATAAAACATCTTTTATAAATTTTTCGAAAAAAAAAACAATTATAGAATCAATCATAGGATTTTAAGAAAATTATAATTGAAAACTAATTCACTATATACTACTTCCAGAATGAATTTCTTCTACATTCTGGAATCAAAAGTTGATTATCCGAAAATGAGTATAATCAATTTTTGATGAATCTCTAAAGCAGAAACCTCCAAGTGGTGAGATTTGGGCAATGATTATTTATGAACAATATGAAATATGATTTTCTAGGATTGTCGGAAAAATTGATATTGGAAACATATTTTCAAATTGATCATAAATATTTAGCTAATATCTGCAGTGCAATGTGATAATATGAGAGATTTCAAACTCTGCCGATAATTCCCTGAAAAAAATAGCCAGGTAAACTCCGCCGATAAAAAAATCATCTCACATGATCCCACAATGTCTGAATCATTGTGTGATCGCAAATAGATTTTGATTCGGCATTTTCTCATTTTTGATCCAAGATCGGTCATAGATCTTTTCTGGATCGCTGTGAGATTGCAACGAGATCAATTTTTCGCGACTTTATTATACTCTCGAGCATGTCGAGAATCGATTTAATATCGATCAGTTCGTGATCGCAATACGGCCATATTTACAAAAAATGTCACACTTTTGATTTGCATCGAACGGGGATGTTGTCTGGATCATTGTGTGATCGCAAATAGATTTTGATTCGGCATTTTCTCATTTTTGATCCAAGATCGGTCATAGATTCAGAAAAGATCTATGACTGTAAAATCAAAAGTGTTATTTTTTTTAATGATATGGCCGTATTGCGATCACAAATTGATCGAGACATCATCCCCGCTCAAGTCGATTTCGAAAGTATCGATTTCGTGTTTTTAAGTGATTATATTGTGATTGTTTAAAGACGTCGTGTTTTTCTCATTTTTAAGATCTTTTTACGATCGAATGGAGACTTGCCTCCGTTCGATCATTATTTGATCATTTAGTGATCTCATGGGTTTCTCGGAATCGGGATCTCATCTCGATTATTTTAATTCGAGACCCGAAAATTAAATACTCAATCAGCTGATGCTTCTTATTAATTTTGCATCAATTGAGGTTGTATCCTCAACAGTTCGTGATGTTGATATTCTTTTATCAATATTTCTTTGTTCATCATTCAAAATCGTGGCTAAATCAATTACAACTTTTTTAAACGCAATTACATCAATGTTTTTTCCCACTTGATTTAACATGAACCAACCTTGAACAGACATGTGATAACATAAATATTTCATATCTTTTTTAGATACAATACATCATTTTGATTTAACTAAGAAAAATCTAAATTTAGGCGAACACATGGTAATCATGCGTTAAATCATAGCTGAAGCAGATGTAACAGCAAGAAAAATGAGCCAACACCAAAGAAAAACTTATATTTTTTCATTAATCACATTGATTGGAAGAATACAAAGGCCGTCTTTTGTTTCCAAGGATCCACTTGGACCAAATTTGTAAAAACTACATTTACCTACTTTTGGAAAAATTTTGGCCATTGGATCCATGCGTTCGCTCTGCTCAGCTTGAGTGTAAGTCAGAATACTCCAACCGTACGTTGAAAACTCATAATCCAAGAACCAGTCAATAAGAAACATCTGTCCAATAAAATTGATTAAATTAAGTATTTCACAAATCACAAATCGATAATAATAAGAATTATGATAATATAAATTTATTTCAAAATATTTACACAAACTTTTGCATTTAAATTCTGACTTTTCATCCGTAGAGAATGATGTTAAATCGCTGGTTAATGCACTTAGTCGACCGCTTTCCCAAATTTTCCATATGTAGTGAGGTATATAAAAAAGAATGGCCTGGAAGAGAAGAAATAGTCCTGCCCACTGA
>JAQQRF010003024.1:0-10486 GCA_030523145.1 Trissolcus brochymenae | reverse complement strand
GAACAGGATCTTCTTGAGGATTCGGAATTTCTGCTGATATAATCCAATCGATGTCTGCTGGTCGGAGTTTGTCTTGTAGCCACACCAATAAATGACAATAAGGTAAATCACGTTTTTGCCATTCGATGGAATAAACATACGCCACAATAAGACCAAATATACAACCTTTTTTGATTCAATCTACAAATTTGATCACTTTTTGTCTGAAAACACGAGCAATTATGTCATGTCTATCTGTTGAGGACTGTGTTTTCAGAACTGAGCTATGAATTTAGTTCCACGGTGGATTGCACGTGAATGTTATAAAAAGATCCAGTCGTCCATAAACTCGCACATATTCCAAAGCATCTTGAGTATATTCAGCTGAATATCTTGGACTATTAACAAAACGCGAAGGTAAAATCACCATTCTTCCAAGATTAGCAGAATTCACAACAGCGTCCGTGGCGATAGCGTCTCTGAAATGAATATATTCCTCGGAGCGTAGTCTGCCTTGATGCAATGATATGAAACGCAGTCTCTCGCTTTCGATCTTGGCATATACATGTACAACATACTGATGGAACAGATTTCTGCAACGTAATATCATATTGAAGTCGTCACACCTGACTATAATACGATATACATAAAAATGCATCGCCCAAACACTTCCACGTTGAGCTTGTCCGGTACGCGGATTGACTAAGGGAATGTCGTACGAGTATCCTTCTTGACCTCTCCATAAAATAAGTGGGTACTGCAGAGCATCGTAAAAGCGGTGACAGTCGTTAATTCGTAACAGTTGATTATTACGTGTATGTAAGACTATCCCGATCATGAAATGTGTTTCCAACGATGACAGCAGCTACTTCATTTACAACTGGAGCGTTGTAACGTCTGGGGTGCTCACCAGAGGGTGTACGATCAGCGCAAATTATGACTCTGTATTCGTCGTTATTATGGCGATTAATCAAATACTTAGCAGTTTTGAATTGACGAATCAAATCGTTACGATGATGTTACATGTCTTGTAACTGCAAAACAATTTGTAACAATTTGTTCTGTTATTTTGTGCAAAATAAATTTGTAAAAAACTGTGTCCATCATCGTCAACGGGAAGCAGAGAACTGATGACATGGTATACCTGCCCTTGGACTGTAAAGGTGGGAGAAAATCCACGCTAACGGATAATTTTATCTGCACCGAAAGATGTCATAACAAAACATGAATTGTTGAAAACAATTGTAAAAACATGAATATAGTCTCCTTATCGACTATAAAAAAGGTGAGAATCTTCAGAATGACCCAGTAGTAGTGATTTTAATTGTTCCGGAGGTTTTTCTATAGTAGGAAGTCGAACATTTCCATCGCAGCAACACAAACCAGAAGTTTCGCCAGGCCATTTTAATGCTTGGCAAAATTGACACACCCTACCGATAGCCCCAATTTGAATCATTGGATGTTCATCGAATGGAACATCAGGGTCGCAATTGAAAGCAGCCAATCGTATTATTTCCCATCGACGACGAATAAAATGAGTGATACAAACACGGTTAGCTTCAAGTCTTGCATTTCGTGCCTCCTCAGATTCGTTATCTCTGAGTGTACGTTGTTAAGATTAGTTATGGAGACGACCCTATACACATTAGGAATTATAAATTATAAAAAAAGATGTATTATAAATAATTTATTATTATATTTAAATTTGCCTTATCACGAAAAATTGTGTTTCGACAACAAAAGTTACCTCTCTCTTTTCTTGTGTCTGCGATGATGTAACCGTGGTACTTCTTGCGGCCTGTTCCTGCAAACGCTCTTACAAAATTTTTACAATGAATAAAAACTTTTATTCTTGACAAAATAGTTATGTTAAGGAACAGCAAATTTCACCTCTCTCTGCTCTGGTGTTTCACGAGATCTTCTTCTGGTAGTTCTTGCTGCCTGTGCCTGCAAATGCTCCTACAAAATTTTCACAATGAAAACATTCATTCCTGACGAAATAGTTGTCTTCAACAAAAACAAAAGTTACCTCTCTCTGCTCTGACGTCTCGCGAGATCTTGCGCAGGTGGTTCTGCGGGACTGTGCCTGCAAACGCTCCTACTAAATTTTCACAATGAATTTGAACTTTAATTCCTTGAAAAATAGTTATCTTTGACAACAACAAAATTTACCTTTTTCTGTATGGCGAGATCTGCCTTGGGTGGTTCTGGTGGCCTGTGCCTGCAAACGTTCCTGAAATATTTAAAGGATTTAAAGGTTAAAAACTTTTTTTTCAATTGCTTAAATTTATTAACAAAATCAAAATTAACCTCTCTCTGTTGCGGTGTCTCATGAGGCCTCGAACGATTCGTGCGCGCTGGGTTTGAAGACGTGTCTAAAATAAGGAGACAGTAATTTTACTAAATATACACATGATCTTGAACGAATTTGTCGGCGCCTCTGATCATCCAGTCGAGTCTACGAATAATACATTCAAAATGAAAAGAACTACCAAAATATGAAGATTAAATAAATTTAAAACTACAAACGATTCTTTCTTCCACAGATTCATGAAATCGCACACTACGTATTTGCGAACGATTGGTTTCTAAGCGTGCCTAAAAAAAGAAATATACTTTAGGATACATTGCATTGAAATATAATAGTTTTATTCAATATATTTATTTAAATCATCTGTTTTCGCATTGTTTATTTTCTGTTTGTTGAATTTCTATTCATGTAGTTATCCGTCCATTAATTTATGTTCTATTTGCGCATAATTCTGTTATTTCATTTATGTATTATTATTATCATTAATTTTGTGTTTGTTTTTAAAGGCTTATATTTAAAATTAAAAGACAATTAGTTTCACCGATATTCAAAGTTCCAATGAAGACATCATTTAAAGAAATACATGTCTTGCGAAATTGTAGAGCAAACTTTCAAATTGTAGATCAAATAATTCTAATAGATTTTGATTGTAACCATAAACGTAATATAAATAAATTTTAAAGATACCGTTAATAATACGATACACACTTATTATTTATTTTTGATGAGATCAGTAGGGTTTGTTTTAGAAAAACAGAAAACGGATTTTCTACATTGAACATTAATGAATCCTTTCTTCAGAAATTTCATTGTCACTTATATATCGCAATTATTCCATTTTTTCATTTTAACTTACTTTTCTTTCATCGTCTGATTCATTAGCACGTGCAACACATAAAAACGCTGCATGAGCTGTTGCTCTTGAGAGATTTCCTTTTTTTTTCGATGGCATCTTCAAATTTCACTAATCATCTAAGCACAAAACCACTGTTCTCGGAGAACTAAAGCAACGTTTTGATCAACAGAAAATATGGGTAGAAAAACAAAGTTTCAAATTTGCATTGAGAAAATTGCATTGTTTTGATTTGGGCAGAAATAGCCGATATTTCTTTGCCTAATTTAAATTTGATGAATTGAATTCACGAATAACAAATTTATCGATTTAAATCCCCTTTTATTGTGAAATAAAGATAATTTAGCAGACAAAAGGAAATTTCATCGACGAAAGTTATTTAATAAAAATAATAATAATAATGATGACAATTATAATGAATATAACAACAGCTGATATATTTATTGTTATAATTTAAAAACTACTTGAAGTTTTTTAACTTATAATTTAACTTACAATTTATTTAATTTAAATTATGATCAGTTAAACATCTTGTGCGCGTCGCCAAGAACATAAACAATTCTTATGTTTATTAAAAATAGTTCTGATAATAGCTTGTAAGAATTTGAGTATTTGCTATATCGTATTTACGTCGATTATTTCTTATTTTGGTGTTTCGAAATACAGATCTTTTCTTAATTATTTGAATTCGACATCGAAATTGAATACCCAAAAATGACACCAGCTGATAGAATTATTGTTACTTGTGATATGAAATTTGAGCAGCATCATAAACATTAATAATGAATCTTATGCAACCTAAACGCTAAAATAAATTGTCTATAAAAATTTTTTATTAGTTTTATTCAAATCAAAATTTTGAGTTTTGATTTTGGAAAAATTATACATCAATTTTAATTTTTGAATAGCCTATAGCACTCCTGGGGTTCTAAACATTTCATCTATGTCACTCAATTATAGTTTCATTACTTCGTTTGAGCGTGATGCACGCACATACAAACAAACAAACATATTTCTTTTTTTATATATTAGTAAAGATATATATATAATATGCACCAGTCCATTTATAAAGGGTTATTCGTGAAACAGTCTGTTTACCGTAACTTCAGGACAATCTAAAGAATCGAGTATGTGTGTTTTTTTTAATTATTAACGAAATTAAACAAATATAAATGCAACATCTGACTACGTGAACATAAAATTCATACTTCAATTAGCAAATTCATTAGAAACCAAAATTTATCATCATGTTTCTTCTTTATCGAATAATAACAATGCTAAATCATTGCAATACCATATGAATCGCAAACAATATAGTTTAAAAATATCAGATATATATATAGAATGTAAAATCTATATTGTCAAGTTGTTGAGCGTTTCAACTATATATTATGTGTATATAACATATTTCTTTGCTCTCACGAAAAAGTAAGAGCATTTTAGTTTACATTAAAATATTTTTCTGGAGACAATCTAATACACTGACGAAGTGGTGTTTAGTCGTTCGAAATTTTTATTTCATGGTATCTATTCGATCAGAATAATGAAACGTTGATTTAAAAGTCTCATATGAATAATATTTTTCGGAAATATATTTGTGATAAGATTTATAGAAGTTTGACTTTTTTAAAAATAGTTCATGCATGGAATAATTTTCATCGTCGCCATTTACAGAAAATAATTGTCGGTCGTTGTGATTGACATTGTTTTGACAATGACGAATATCTTGAAAAAATCGTAATTCAGAAGTAATTACTACCCAAATACCCGATTGATATATATCTAACTATAATTTTGCTTTTTTTCGATTGCCTTATTCGTTGTGGTATCATGACCAATAAAAAAATTGAATAATAAAATTTTTTTTTAATAAATAAAACCGAATAAAAATAAAGCACACTTGGGCTATTGTTAGTATTAGGGAAATCAAAAAAAGTAAGCAGATAAAAGTTTCAAAGTTTCACCTTTCTTTTTCTCTAATTTTAAAATAAATAAGTATTGGGAAAACGTAAATAAGAAGAAGCGATCTCTTTTAGATACTCAATGGGAAATTCCTATAGCATCATCCGATGTGACATCATCGGGAAAATAGACAACTTTCTCTAACAGCACCTTTTTCCGACCCTGATTATCTTGGGACCCGTGACGAAAATAAATTTTTAAATAATAAAAATGATTGTTCAAAGAAATGGTTACTATTTCCAATCGTCAGGAAATATATAAAAACCTATAATTCCATAGAAAGTTTATAAAAATCGGTAAACATTTACCTGTAAAAACAATAAATTAATACCACGTGGTAATGTTTAAACTCTTCATAATTTATCGATGTATTGAAAAATTATAACAAAACGAACAACCTTCTTATTTTTGTCCGCATCAAATGATATCACACAACCCTAATCTATATGCATAAATAAATAAGAAAAATTTTTTATTTAAATAAACAGTTAATAAACGAATAATTAGATAAAATAAAATCGTTAAGTTTTGCAAATAAGCCATACAAATTAGTTCTGAGTTAAACGAATGAAATTCGTCAACAAATACAAAAGTTATAAACAAAGCTAGACTATTTATCTAATAACTTTTGTAATACATTTAGTTTTAATTATTTCCCTATCGGTAATTTTGCAAATAAACGATACCCAGCGACTCTAGTTATCAGTTTTCGAAAATATAAACAAATCAAGTTTAATTGTTCAATAACGTTAACATAACATTGATATAAAAACAAATCGCGTACACAAATCTTTTTAAACGAAACTGCTCTAATTATTATAACAACCAGAAGTTACAATTTATTTTTATTATTAAAGTTATTAACGAAATAAACTTAAATTGAATATAAATCATCTTTATAATTCGAATTAAAATTTCAAATTTTGATACAGCATGTAATTTCATGTTGTTTACAAATTGACGTTATCAAAAATTCAATTACTTTAACGAAAATTGTTTAAATTGAGAAAAATACTTTTCCAATTCCTGAAAAAACTTTCTCTCCGCCGGAAAACTAGTATAAATAGGGTCCGGTTCCTGCCCAAATCGCTCATTCCGACTTCGTTGTTCTGACGACCAACATCCTTGTTCAAAGGATTCAGCTTTGCCCAAAAGCGCCTCAAGATTGTACAAATCTTAGGAATAGCCCGAACGGATCGTTCGTATCGTTTTTCTTTCCACTTTGAAAGTAGTCAACTTTTACTATTAAAAAAAAAAAAAAAAAAAAAAACAGTATAAAAAGACACACACTCACACAAAACACTCACAATGCAAGTCAAAGATTTAAGTAAGTTTCCTTTATAATTTTTTTTTCTCTCTTTTTCCCAAATTAATTATTTTATTTTAATAGATCAACCTTTTTTTTGTTTTCTTATTACAGTAGAGCTAACCTTTAAATTTGACAGAATTCGGAAGAGGCGGGAGATCCTGGGCGACATTAACCCTTGGGGAAAGGCTAAGAAGAGAGGGAAGTTAGACCTCACTAAAATTATTGCCAGTCAGCGCCACGAAATTAAAAAGTTAATTATTGCGTTGGGCAGAAAACCGCGTGTTTTGATTCCTCAAAACTATGTTGAAAACTATGTCTAAAAAAATCTTTTCCTGCGGAGAAATTTGAATATAGAAATCCGCCATCAAAAAGGACTGTAACAATACCCCCTCCTCCACTCAAGAAAATTGAAAATAAACCTTACCCTAAATCCAAGATTCCACTGAAACCGCGAATCAAAAATATCGAGATCGTAGATTTTTCTATGGTAATAAAAGATATAGTTTACAAAACACCCATAGGAAATCTAACCATACCGAAAGCACCACCCCTTCCTTCCATTCAAGAATTAGGATTATCTCTTCCTTCCAGAATCGAAATTCCCTCCCGTCCTGCACATCCTTTACCGATCGGTAGGTTATTTGATTAAAAATTGTAATAATTTTAAGACTTTTAATTTTAAAAATCCAAGACTCAAATAAAATATATTGTTACTATTTGAATTGTTTATTCTAATTATATTTATGATCCCATCATTCCACTTAATTTATTGATAACAAATAAATTTAAAGATCCTAGACATATGCTCGATATAACATCGTTCTACTTAAAAATTCTGTCTGACATAAAATTTACAACTTGAATTTCCATTTAAATGACAATGATCTCAGATTATATATAATCTGCAATCCATTTTTTTTTTTTTTTTTTTTTTGCAAAATTGTTTCAAACAGTTCGTGAAGTTACATTCAAATATTTTTTAGACAATTCAATACACCCACAAAGTGGTTTTTATTGTGTAAAAAATTCAATATAATGGTATTTATTTGAATCCCATAAATCAAAAAGTCTCTGTAGATGATTTTTCCGTAGATATATTTGTGATAAGATTAATTACGGTTTGAATTTTACAAAATCAGTTCATTCATGCAATAATCATTTCCGTTGTGATTCACCGAAATCGATTTTCGGTCATTGGGATTGACATTATTTTAACGAGGACAAACAAATGATCTTAAAAAAATTCGGGATCTAGAAGGCATCACTTTTAAGATGTCTGATTAAAGTCCATTGAAGTCTAATTCTAATTTATTTTAATTGACTTATTCGTTTCACTTAAAAATTTAACTCGATGTAGAATTTTCTACTGAAAAATCCTTTCTCAGTGTCATTATAAAATGTTTCATCGTTATTCAAATCACAATGATTTCAGATCATATATATTTAGCAATCGATGTTTTTAGCAATATTTTTTAAAGCAGATCGTAAAGTTACGTTAAGATATTTTTCAAGAGACAATCACTACACTCACAAAATGGTGTTTATTAGGTCAAAATTGTGATATTATGGTATTTATTAAATCACCTCAAGTACAATACGTTGATTCAACTCGTATATTAATGGTTTATTTGGAAATATATTTGTCACCGAAGCTTTTTCCTAATGCTTCATTACAAATACTGCTTACGAAATAGAGAAAAGTGAACATACATTCATACCATCAACATAAAATGGTACTTATCGTGACAAAACTGATATTGTGGTGCTTAAAAGCTCGTCCTGTTTTGTTACATTCTTACTGAAATTTGGAACGCTGTGATGCTTAAATCGTTAGCACCGCAAAAAGTGAAAAAAATTACTTCCGAATATGTTCATTTCGATAAAAACCAATTGTTGAAGATAACTCTCATTGATCGTGTAACTTATTCATTAGATTCCGATAACCATGATTTGAATATAGTGAAATGTTACATAAGCACCATATAATACTTAATTTGAAATTTCTCATTATTTTTTAGATGAAAAAAAAATGGGTTTAAGTGCAATATGCATAATTTTAATTTTCAAACACTTTAATGTACAAAAATGAACTTGTTTGAAATGCCCTCATTAGTACCATTTAACATATTGTAACGCCTTATTTGCTCAGAATCTTAATTGCCTCAAATTTTTATCCTCAATAAATGACACTGAATAAATTAATGGATAAATTAGGTTCCTCAAATACTATGATTAGCATATAAATTAATGATTAAGAATACCAAATTTTCATTTAACAAAAACAATTTGATATGAGGTTTTACCTTTTGAATTGCATATAAAACTTAGCACTATTTGAAATTATTGTTACTAGTTTCAAAAACTACAAAATAAACAAACTCAATTACATTGGGCGCCAGGTTCGATACAACGAACCATTTTAAAATTCCAAGATGCAACGACTAATTTGAGATTCTCAATTGCGTTCGTCGTGGTTATAATGGACAATTAAATATTTGAATTTTGGACACGGACAAAAAATGATACATTAATAAATAATTACAAAACTAGCTCCAGAAGCAAACTATTCATTTTAACGAAACAGGTAAAATTCAAATTAATAAACGGATTTTAGAAAAATGATCTTAAGAAGCCTGACAACTCAAATTAACTCTGAAGATCTCAATGACGAAAACCTTTTAAAGTACCAACAATGAATAATCTGACCTTTAGTTGAACTCAAACAATATGCAATCAGGATCCTGACAATTTCACAATCTTCACACGTGACAATTAATTTTAACAACACTCAAATGATCCAGTTCAAGTCCACAGAAGGAAGAGAGCGATTCTGAATTCGGTTGCTTATTTTGAATCTTCGCCTTTCGAGTCTACGAACGAAAAACGCCTCTAAGGACAAAATCAGGGACTTGCTCCTGGGCGCTCAGTTCAAATGTTAGAACTGATCCTGTTCAAGCACCTCTCGGGTGAGTCACCGACAGAACAGTTTCTCGCGAAACCGTTCACCGATGGCTCTCCCGAAGAGAACGCCAGCGACCTTCCGGTCTCGCTCGACTCACAGGTTGTCAGGGTGGTCTCATCCGAGGCCCAAGGATCCCCCGGGTTCCCAACGGCTGTAAACGGTGAACAAGAATCAATACTGAACTTACTAAGTCTTATTTAATATACTTAATAACGGAAACAGCGGCCATAATTTTTTGTTGAAGCCTACAGAGGGACATGTAGGCTGCAGAAAAGCCCTGAAAAGGGGAATATTTTATCATCTGACTTCTTTATGGGCTGCATCCTCAGCCCAACAGGTGTGATTGTTGACGTCATTACAAGCACGGACATATCATTTGACAGCTGATCTTGGTCCTTGTCGCATCAATTGGATGTTTTGAAAAGCTGTCTTCAGGAATACCAACCCAACATGAGCTCAGTTGAATATTCAAATAAATGATGTGAGTGTAAGTGCGTCGTGAAAGAAGAAAATATTTGAATTGCAATCGTCCTTATCACTCCAATGTCTACCGCATAAGACAGTAAGGAATGATAGGGATGATATAATTAGATAAACTATATGCATGAGAGAGTCAAAGAGTAAAAAGGCTATAAGAATAAAAATTGTTCGAAAAGTCCTGTTACGTCCTGAGAAGTAACAAATGAATTTTTTAAATATTTAAATTCTACACATAATACAAGAGAACAGGTTGGAAATTATAAGAGAGAGAGTAAAATGGGTTTTAACAATTTATTTCGATGAAATGACTAAAACTAAGTTACAATAGTAGTTACTCTAAATTGACAGTATCTGGTTTTTTGGTTATCCTACTATATATGTATCTTCCCTTTGACAGAATATTAGCCCGTTCAACGGGATTATTCAATTGCGCTCTGATATAAGAGAAAATGTATTTGTTGTTAAAATTACTGTAAAATTCCTTAAGATCCCTGGAATCGCAATCCAAGGGATTTGGGAACGTGTCGCCTATATATTGGTTGGTTATGGTGGTGTTGTTACAATTAGATTGTGTGAGTGTGACGTTTGTGCTGTTATCCTGAATGTTGAGGACAACATTCAGTTGTTTTT
>JAQQRF010002968.1:0-10737 GCA_030523145.1 Trissolcus brochymenae | reverse complement strand
TAATTCGAGGACTAAGATAACCATGTCTGAAGATAATGCATACTTTATCATGTTTGTTTAAGAATATAGAAGATTCCTAAAGATTTTGTTTTGTAAGTATTTAGACAGGTACTGTTAATTTGGGGACATGTCGCTGAAGAACCAATGTTTCGAGGAAGAGTTTTTGATAACAGAAGAACGAAGAAAATTGATAATAAAAAAGCGTTTACGTATAATTTTGAGCTATTGTGATAATTTTCATAAAAATTACCTCACGACACTAACGGACTAAAAACATAAGAAAAAAAAATTTCTTTCGTATAAAATATATTTTTGGCTATACGAAGTACAGCCAAAGTATATAGTATAAGTATAGCCAATACAATTGTTTATACATTCTATCATATAATACTTTAAGATATAAAATACAAGATATTGTTCATTCAAAAAATTAATAAAATAAAAAGATAACAAAAAATTGCATTTTATGTCTAGATACTTATACATTTATTAGTATACATTTATTTATTTAGTAGTATACATTTGTTAATATAATGTTTGCGTCATCAATATTTTTCTTTGTACAAATTGAAAAATAACATTTCATTATAATGAAACTTTTCAATGTTATTTTGATTGTAACAAAAATAAAGAAACCTGTTTTTACATCTTATAACGATAAATGCATTTAAAAATTTGTTTTTTATGGGCTATTCAAAAACATAATTCTGATCATAAAATGTAATTTTACAAATTATAATTGTTTAAATAAATAATTATTTTATTAATAATTAATTTTAATTTAATTAAATCATGAATCCGATCAAATAAATACATCAAATCACATAATCTTCAAGCCGGAATTGAAAAAAAAACAATATTAGAAACTGCCGCAAAAAATAAAATATACATTCATGAATTTCCAATCAAAGTGTTATTATGCGTCACTTATAGATTGGACTGCAGAATAGAGTACGTATCAAGATTGAAGGAAAATACTACCATAAAAACAATTTGGATTCAAAGACAGTCTTAAAAAATTTATTCTAAGAACACAGTCGAATAATAATATTTATATTTAGGCTCACATGTTTGCTACTCTATATATATCAAACATATATCAAATTTACATAAACTGTTGTTGAAAAACAAGTGAGACCTAATGAGTTTAAATGATATAAAATAGTTGTACATCTATTTATATATATTTGTAATATATGAATATTCTTTCATTGTCAATGAATTAATTACAAAGCAAATGTTCTATTCATATAATCTATAAATCAGTCTTCGTTTTCTTGCAGTTTTATTTAGTACCTAAAATAAATTTACGAATGTAAGAGTGAGTTCCAATATTCAAAAAAAATTTTTTGAATAATTTTAAATCGATAAAAATGCATACAACACCAATATTATCTTTCGCTTGACGTTTTCATATAGTGAAGTAATATGTAAAGTAAATATTTGGTTAATTTAGAAACAGTCTTCTACTTTCTACTTTACTCTATACTGTCTTCGAAGAAAGGTATTAAATATATAGTTACATAAGTTCATATAGGTTACGAGTTCATAATTTTCAGTGTATGTAGACCATATACTAATAATAAAGAAATATTAAAATAGTATAACTTTCGGATATTTATTGATTGTTATATATAATACGATTATGCTGAAAAGTTTTGAAAACAATTCAACTATAACTTACTTTCTTTTTATGTATGTTTTACTCTATATAATTTTTACTTTGAACAGATGGCAGAAACAATATTAGCTTAAGAAACGCCGCATGAAATTGCTATGTAATGTCAATTTATTGACAAAATGTGAATATTTATATTTAAAATCACCTGTGTTTATATTCAAATGCATGTGGCATTTATTTACTGCATCTACTCTTAACAGTAAATGATTTTTACTCAAAATCTCAGCTTCTTCGATTTTATAATATCAATAAACAAGTTTTCTGTTTCTCTGAAATTCAGTTTTGTTCTGATGGATAAGAAGAAAAATTAAACATATAAATTAGGCTTTTTTCAATTTAAATATTCATATTTACTTGTCAGAATGGAAATTGTTTAATTGAAAGCATTTGAATTGAATCATACCTTTTTTCTACATCATAACGCTACAAAACGGGATAACGGGATACACTAAGTCTATCATTGAAAATACATTTTTTGCTATAAGCTTATAAATCCTGAAGAAACTAACTAACATAGTTACAATATCAAAAATCTAAGTTATGAGATCTCTTGCCTACATAATACCAACGAAGATAAAAATATCAACGCCGTACTCTTGACTTCAAAGATTACTCTCAATTATTCTGTACATGAAAAATTATTCCATAATTATTTATTGTTGAATTTATTTTCAAGATATTATAATTTTTGAATCTTTAACTGTGATAATCCTATTTTATCAATCCAACAAAATTATATTCTGTGTAATTACTGATAACAAATTCAAATTAAAAGAACGCAAATTTTACTTTTATTTGATGAAATAAAATGTTATCTTCTATAATGAAGTAAATACAACAGATTGATGTTAAACAATTTGTCGTTGTGTATAAATTTGTCTCAATTTTTTTCCAGACGGAATTATTCCTTTTTTAATATGCTTGTCAAATCTGTAGAGAATTATTGTTTTTCACCTTTCCCGTCGAATTTTCTTAGGTACTTGTTTATCAACGCAATCCTTAGTTCTAATGCTGAAAACAAACATTCAAATTAGATTGATTGAAAACTTATTACAACATAGGGATTTAAAATTAATAATTTATATGCTGGAAAAAAAAAAAAGTTGCATTTCATTTTATTTCAATTCCATGGAAATTCTTTCAAATGTTTAAGTTATAAATAATATAGTTGAAACTATTTAATCAATGTTATGTACCTGGTAATTTGAGATTTATATTATGAAAAAACCATATAAAGTCACTCCAGAGATATTTGTAAACAAAATGTCATATCAAATCATTGAACATTACATAAGATTTTAATAAACACCTTCTTTCGATTCCACCTTCAATTCTTGACTTTTTGACGTAAGACTCAGCTTTTCGGGACCCATACTGATATACGTTATTTTGAACTTCGTCTGAGTGATTTTTTTTATTCTTGTTCTTGGATGATCTAAAACAAATTTGAAACAAACAACGATAAGTATTGAATTAATGAGATTAAATACTGATTTCGCTAACTGGGGGCAGGAATAAGTAAATTAATCAATAACTCATATGCCAAATTAATAAAATAAAACGAAAAATATAACTATTTTTGTTAGATTCATCAGACTGAGATTGAAATTCACATTCAGATTCGGAAACATACTGTTCTGACTTTTCAACCTCTGCATCAGTTACGCGTTCCCGGGAATCGACATTGAGCTGACAGTGCCTATTAATCCTTCTCTTAGTGCCTGAATTAGACGTGCCTGGTTTTTGTTGTAGATTCTTTGTTTTTCTTTTTTTTTTTTTGTAGGAACTCGTTCGATCACTTGTTTGACTTGATCTTCGTTCACACTAAACAGTTCGTCATCGCATCCTGCAAAAAAAGTTAAATTCATTCAAAATATAAATAATTTGAACAAAAAATAAAAGTACAACTCATGTCTCGAACTACCTGTATCAGACTCTGACACTTTTGCCAGTTTAGGAAGCATCAAGCGTTTCAGACATACTTTTGGTACTCGTAGACCAGATTTATCTGAAAAAAGCATTTAGGTGTACGTTGTAGAAATAAACATGGATTTGATTATTTCATTTGTTCATTAGTTTATACATACCAGTTAATTTTCCTTCACTCGAAGTGTCTGCATCGTAGCTTGTCGAAAGAGTGGGACGTTTTCTTTTCTCAGAAAGAGAAAAATTTTACATTGTTGAAGTTTAAACGAAACTTGAGAACGCTCAAACATATTAATACACCAGGCGAACGTAATTCTCATATAAAAAAAACGATTATTAATGAATATAAGCAGGATTTGTTTATTAACAATGAATATATAGCAATGAATAGCATTAACGACTGTATAATACTGGTTTTGTTCTTAAAAATTCGGAGCTTATGTTTGTATAGCAAAATTTTATGAGAATTTTAAATAAGCATTATAAGACTGTTAACTAAAAATCGAAAATAATTAATTATTAATAATTGGATTGATTAGAGAAAAGTTCACACAAAATGACCACAGCTCTTTAACACAAAACATGAATTGCACAACAACTTGAGAATGTGTGTACATGTCCATGTATGTACATGTATATTGCAACTTCAGCTACGATATATAGCTACGATATACTTGGATATATACCTGGCAAATATATTTTGATGAAAAATATTACTTATTGAAAAATTTGAGAAGTGCACGTTGATGAACAAAAAAAAAACAGTATTCACAAATACCAGATTACGAGAATTTCCATAATAATTAATCAAAAAAGTATTTGATCACTTACAATTGAATTCTTTTATGATATTTGTGTGGTTTAGATTTTGTTAAAGTATATTCAGCATACTGATCTGATAGCAAGAAAGTGAAAACAATTCAAATAATTATCATAAAAAGTTTAACAAAATATTTTGAAAATTTTATTCTTCAACAACCTGCAATTCCTGCAATAATTATTAAGAATTAAACTTAATTCTACTAAATCTAGTTGTTTATATATAATTTAGCAAGATACTAGATTGAGGAGATGAAAGCAAGATATTGATTGAGGATAACGGCCATCAATCTAATAATTTCAATAACAGTAGTTTTCCATTTCTTTAGAAGATGTTTTCACGGACAGTTACTCAACGCACATCTATGTTAAAGTTCAAACGAAACTCAAAATAGCTCTATTGCGATATATTTTAATATATTTATAATCTAAACTGCAATATAAATTCCTTCATAGACAATGAAAATCGTGTCCTTAAAACATGGTTTTTCGAGGACATGTCCCCAAAAAAAACGGGTTTTCAAGGATATGTCCTCGAAAAAAACGGTTTTCCTGAGGGACATGTTCCTAAGAGGAATGTTCTCTTTCAAATACTAGCGGAAAAAAATATTTGTGCAGAATATATAATTTTCCAAGATTCTTAGACCACGGTTATGTCTTCAGCCATGTAATAAAATAAAATTAATAATGTAAGGATTAGAATTATGGGGATAAATAAGAACACTTCTATTTATCGCATAGATGGAATTATATATTGAATCCTTTGACTCGACTTTTAAACGTCATAATTCTGTAACAATTAAGTTCTGTTATGAATACACAGATATACCGTATAAAAACATGAAATTCCATTCACTCACGTTTCCGTTTCAATTACGCAAAACTACTCGTCGATTTCATAAATAACCCTTGATATAATTTTTATTTTCATATTCTATATTTCTATATATATATATTTTTTATGTATAGAAGATTATATATTTCTATTTTTATATTTTATATATTTTCTGAATAAATACTTCTATATTTCGTTGAAAAGTTTTCTTCGGAACAGGCCCTGGATTCACACCATGTCGTAGTTGAAACAAAACTCATGCAAGTTCTTTTAGATAATAGATAATACTTTAGATAATTAGATAATAATTATCAAAGTAAATAAATAAATAAATAAATTAAAAACGTACTCATTTATGAATAATAAAATTCTTTCATTGATGATTGTGAGGTTTTTGTTTTGTTTACAATAATTTTTGGAAACATATCTTATATCAAGAAAATGGCAACCATTGTAAACAGTTTTAAAAAAATATTTTGATTCTCTAACTAGCTATATATGGTTAATTATAATATAAGTTTTTTTTATAACAAAGATTCAGTTAAAAATGATCAACAAAACTCGAGATCTGTTATCGATTATTATCTCACACTTTTGTTTACCACAAAGATGATTATTGAAAATTTTTCAATCAGAGCAATATAACCATTTATCAGAAAATTGAGATACAATTTTTTATTGATCATCATGTAAAATAATACTTATGATGTTATCAGACGTTTGCTTGATTCAAGTCGGCCAAAAAAAATTTATAAAAGTATTTTAGTTTTCATAAAAAACTTTTTAGATGTCAGTTCCTGGATGCGACCTGTAGTTCAAATTTAAATGAAACTCATTCATTATTTCATTATTTCGCAATGTACAGATAAACATCCTGTATTCATCCTAACGTATTTATCCTAAAAAATGATAATAACCCGTGATTAAGAACTGTATTTATGTGTATATTGCATTAGTAACATCATTGACGTTATCTTATATTCATTTTCTTTTTTATAGTCTAAACATCCGATATTATATATATTCTTGAAAGCATTAAAAAATTTTTGTTATTTTCACAAATTTATTACAAAGAACCATAATTTCCGATCATATACTATGCTTGATTCTGTGTTGTAACATGAAAGGTGTTTTTAACAAATTATTCCGGAAATATTATAACTGCAATTGTAGTCTAGAAATTAAAGTTTTGATATCATTCGTAATCTGTATATTTTTAATTATACCACGTCACCACGACAAATTTCGAACAAAACAAAAGAAATTTATTTGCAGTATACATAAATACACCAAGCGAATACAGTTGTAATCCAGGTCGTTGTAATACAGTATTGTCAACACACGTTGATCGATCACTTTTAAAAAAAAATTTTTTTCATAGTTTTTTTAGGGACAGTCCCTGAATACAACACAGTTTCGGAAATTAGACAAAACTTAAAATTGTTCTTTTGCGATACACATAAATATATGTCGCAAACAATCGACAAACGTATTTATAATCGACAGTGATTTTTAGCATAAATTTTAAGATTATTTCTTCATATTAATTTTTCGAAAAGTTTTATCAGAGACAGTCCCAGAAAACACAACACCAAGTTATCAAATAATGATAATCGATTGATAACAATCGTTTGTTTATCAGCAATCAAATTGATGTATTTACAAATGTAAGGTTTTGGTTATCAGCTAATCATTTAAAAGCAAGAAAGTAAAAAACGATTTTATCGATAATCGTAAAAAGTTTTCGAAAAAGTTAAAATGACTCGACTTTTACAGAGTATAAATTGTAGATAATAATCTACGCCTTCTGTTTACAGAGGGACACATTTTGTTTTTTTAGGGTCAGTCCCTGTACACAACATAATGTCAGAGTTCAAACTAAACTCATGAACTTTTTTTTAAAACAGAAAATTGACTGAAAGGCTACGGTTTTTTAATTTTTTTCATGACATGGTCTAGTCAGGAATCTGGCTAAGAAACTTTTTTGCGATATTCCGTAGATCGTGCTAATGATAACGTTATTTCTACTCGTATGTTCACCTCTACCTCGTGTGTGTGTGTCTCGAATACAATTTTAAATAAATTTAATTAACAATTTGGATAGCGCATTATTTGATGCTTTATTAAAAAAAAATAACCGATATATCCGGGGAAAACTTATGCACAACCTAATACAGTATCCACTATTAAATTATGAAGTACAATCTTCATAAGACTGATTATTATAAATCAATGAACTGATATTTATATTTAACCTAATACTTGATATTTCCTTTAATATATTATACAAAAATAATAACGAAATTAATAAAAAAAAAAAAAAAACTATGCAATACTAAAAAAATATATATTCAAAGATTGTATGTATAAGAACATTATATTGTATGGCCAGATCACTCGGGCTATGAAGGCAATGAAAGGGCCGACATGCATGCAAGAATAGGGGCATCGGGCAACGTATCCTGGGCAACGTAGGCACGAAGTGGATAAGAGACCTGACCAAGATGAACAAACTACAGACCAGGAAAGTGGTGGGTTTCATCACAGGTCATGGGGATTTCATATGTTACCAGCACAAACGAAACAAGAAAGTTAGCAACCTGTGCAGGTGGTGCTGTGATGTGGAGGAAACACCTTTCCATGTCGTGGAGATATGCCCGGTACTGGCAGCCGCGAGATGGAAAGTGTTTGGCAAGATCCAGCTGGAGAGTGACGAGGATCTATCCCTGGATAAACTACTGGCTTCCTTGAAGTGGGTGTGCATCATTTATATTTAATCTTAAGATATAATTATAATAGTTACAATTTCTTATAAGTTGCAATATTTTTAAGTGTAAGATTTAAACATGTATATACATCATCGAGTGTTATTCATTCATTCATTCATATATCCGTTTGATGGTATGGTCATGGTTTCGATAAACACAAAGTAAAATTCAAAAGTTATAAGTTCAATAAATTATAAATGTTCAATATTCATATTACCTACATTTTTACGTGTTGAAATTGTAAATTTCAACAAAATTGAAATTTACAATTTCAGACAAATTTAATAACATATGCGAGGTTTGTTTCTCTGATTGGATCATTGATGCGATCTTAATTTTACGAAAGCGTTTCTATTTCATTTATGCTTTAAATAGGTATTGTTATATAAAACATCTTATCAATATATAAATTTATAATAATATAATTAATACAATATAATGTATATAATAATATATATATTAATATAATATATTATTTGTAATAATATATAATTTTTTTTTTTAGTCGATTCCGACATTATCAAGTTTCATTGGTATCAAATTTTGGAAACAGGGAAGAAAGTAGGAAAGCGAAAATTTGAGGAGATTTGGTGAAAACTAATTAACATTGAGACCAGCAATCTCAGCTTGAATGAAAAGATCAAGCTGAGAAGGCTAAATCAGTCGATTTTGGCAAATTGCCTTAGTCTCCCAATTCTGCTTCGTTCAGGCTGACCAGGTTGGCGAGCGACAGGTCGCTACCATCACAGGCTCCTGTTGCAGTGAAGGGAACATCCCATCTGACTCCAACTCCCGAATGTTTATATTATATATATATTTGTCTATCGCAGGTTTTGAAGACATTTTAAAATCAATTTTTTCTTATATAATGATATAATTTCACTTATATTTATGAATAGACTTGTTTTCAATTCAATTTCAATGCAATTGAGAAAATGTCCCTGAAAATAGAGCTGTCCCTGAAATCAATTACTATTTCGAGTACTGTCCCTAAAACACGTATTGCCATATGTATAAAATTTCCGAAATAATATCCTTATCCTTTTTTCGAATAATGTTATAACAAATATTACAATACTATATATAAACAAATATTATAATATAAATTTTAGTTTTAATATAGTTTTATTAGAATTAATCTAAATTAATCCGAATTAATCTTTTTAATTAAATTCTTAAAAAAAATAAGTTTATTTTGATATACATAGAATCACCAAAAATAAACATTGATTACATTATGAGCACACGAGATTATGAAATCATACGTTTCTATTGGTTCTATTGAGTGCATGAAATAGTCAATATCTGACAAATTTAGAACGAATGGAATGTACCGACTTCACCCTCAAAGAGGCTATAAAATTAGAGTTTTTTTTATTGAAATCGTGGATGTGATTCAATTACAAAAAAAAACATTTCTGAGCAACATCCTTTCTTTAAGCAGATGTATCAATCTCAAAAATATTGGGTCAGCTCCGGGATTTAAAGTAAACAATTTTTTCCTAGGTCCAGAGTGACTCAAAGAAGGATTGCAGTTCATTTGTATGAGTGTGCCACGATTTCAAAAAAAATATTTTTTCGTGATCAGCTAAGGTTACTCAAAAAATATATGTTACACGTATGATGGCGTTTCTACTAAATTAATCAACTGAAATTGGATACAGTCATAAAAATCAATGAATAGTACTTTCTATATTCAAATACGTTCTATATATTGGAAAAATATTTTAGGACAACAAATTCATCATAATAAATTCATTGTTTTTGTTATTTTGAAAAATATCATTCTTTGTAAGAATAACTTATCAAAATACTTTTACTTATAAAAATATTAAAGAAGTTTTCGTTCTTAAATTTCACTGTTTTTTTCAGTAATTATAAACCTATAATTATAAATAAATAAAATTCAAAAAAGATTGGAACTGGACTGATGATTCATCAATTTATCAATCAAATTTCAATCGGATCAAATTAAGTTAACTGAGTTCACTCATCATTTGAAGAAAGTATTTGTTATTGCTGTTATTAATTTTCGTGATTATTACAAGCCTCATATGTTTCATTTTGAAAAGTCCGATCGGAAAAAAAATATTCATTCATAAAACAAACTTTGATTCATGTCGTAATAATCCTCATAGTATAAAACAAGTTTATTATTTTATCACATTATGTAGTATTATTTATTCATTTTTTTCTGAATTTAATTACTTCATTGAATTTAACATTACAATTAATGATATTTAACATTTCGAATATTCAGATATTTTTAAAATTCCTTTCAAAAAGTATGCTTATTTTGGCGACTGTAAACGAATAGCACAACAGTTACGGAAACTGTCCTTAAATATCTCGACAGATTCGAGGACTGATCTTAAATCACTCTAATGTTTCGAGGACTTTTTTGACTTCCTTGATTGTACAGTGCTTTCCCAACAGTTGCGAGAACTATCCGAAATCATAAGAGATCATCGATGATTGTCATCTCATAATAGTTAAGCTAACTGACTGTTCAATGATTTAATGATAGTATTTATAAATTGCTTATGAATATTCATTAAATACGAAATATTTTTTTTCCAATTCAAATTAAGTCAGTTTTACTATGAGAGTTTTTTTCATTATACGAAGTTTCTTTAAAGAAATTCTCTACTTTTAGATGAAAAATATATGCTAGATAACAGTTAAGTAGAATTAAGAGAGTGTGAATT
>JAQQRF010002938.1:0-11417 GCA_030523145.1 Trissolcus brochymenae | reverse complement strand
GTTAAATGTCTGAAAAACATTAAATTGTTTGTTGAAACACATGTTCAAATTGAACATGTGTTTGGTGAGCAGCGCCTCTACCGTCGCTTCCGCGACTCACCAAGTAAGCGTGCTCCGAAATGCTGGAACAGGCTTGTGACCTTGTGACACGTTACAACTGCCCCCCTAAATGAAGTGAAACTTTGGAATGAATGTTGAAACTTCATTTATTACATGATTTGTTACAAAAAGAATACAATATAAATTTGCCTCTTTTGGCTTACAAAATAAACTTATAACAAAATAAACTCTTTCTTCTTTGGCAGTGATAGGATAATGATAATTATAATACAAAACAAACTAAACTTTTTCTTGTTCGCTGTAATAATAATTCTTCGAGGAAATTTTTTTGAAGAAAGGCACATTTTAAATATGAAATCTATTCAATTTCCGTCAAAGCATCAGAGACTGTCACTTAAGGAATTATCTTTAGGGACTGTCCTTGAAAAAAAAACCAACTTCAGGGACTGTCCTCAAAAATATCAGTTACGGAGACTGTCCCTGAAATCGATTACCTTCACATATCGTCTCTAAGAATGTCGATTAAGCGAAAATCTTACTTTCTTTATCTAAGGTTCTTGCATCAATGAAACGTATTCATAACCAATAAATCTGACCTTCTTTGAAAATTTTAGAACACCTGATTAGTATCTCGTACTCAGTGTACTCGCTTCATACATAATAAATTGTTGAGGACATTTTTCAAGAAAAAGCGAATTTCAAATACCAATTAATCGTCTATGTTCGTATATAATCGTATATTCACCTCCGTAAGGGCAAATATTTCGTTTTTTGTATTTATCAGGCACCTAATGTCTACTGTTCACATAATTGATTTACACACGTCCTCGTCCATTATGATAAAAAAGTTTTAAAATAAGATATCGTAAAATTATAAAAATAATGAAACTCATACAGAACGAAATTGTCAACGGCAAAAGTGCGGCAACGGTTCTGCCATGACCACAGTAACAAATTTTTTATGCCGTTATCTATTTATTTTCATCTATTATTTTCTATCTATTTTTTTTTATTTAATTTCGTATGAACTTGATTTTTCGTAATTATCATCTCTTATTGATATTATTTCTCCTTAGCATGATAAGTACAATTTTTGTTGGTACAAATTTTTAAAAGCACGTTACTAAAAATAAGTATTTTGATAAAATGTCCTTAAACTTGATTTATTTGCGAACATGTCCTAAACGAGAACTGTTTATCAGAAAGTTTCTTGAAAACAAGAAAACCGAATACTATGAGCAAGTTTTTGTTTGCGTAATCAAAATATAAGCGTGAGTGAATGGAAATTAATGTTTTCGCGCGATACATCTTTATAGTCGTAACAGGACATAATTGTTATAAAATGAATTTCTGAATATGTTATCACTTTTCAGATATTAAATATGTAAACAGAGAGAATTTTGAAATTATATCTATTTGCCTACATTTTAAATTGTTAACCTTCTCTTTGTTCCCAAAAAAAATTTTCCAGTTATGTCTTTAAACCAAAAATTTTTTCTGTAATTTTCTAGAGTTTCATCATTTCTGTATAGTGCCCTTAAAAATCATTTTGTTGGGAAATGTCCCTGAAAACCCGTTTTTTCGAGGACGTGTCCCTGAAAAACCATTCTTTTGAGGACATATCACTGGAAAACCAATGTTTTGGAGACACGTTCTTGAAAATGAAGAAACTAAGGAAATGAGGCAAAAGTGTAAATATACAAATTAGAGCTACATAGCTTCATTTTATAGAAAATTTCAAAAATTCTCATATTAAATTTAAAATAACAGCATGTTCAAGAAAAGTATCTTGTCAGTACTCAATGTGTTATATATTTGATTTTTCTCCAATCGCGATTGAAATTGTTGAACCAAAAGCTGTACATTATTTTATTAAAATGGTTCTAAACAGATATTTTTTAGACCGATTGAATAGTTTTAGTTCAGACCGTCTTAGTTTTAAATAGTATCGCATTCTATGCTAATTATCAAACTAAACATGCTTCTTTCGCCTGACTTATTTCTATTTACAAACCTCTAGGTTTGAGACAATCGATTTTATTCAATCTTAGAATTGAACAAGATTACAAAAAAATTTCTGTTGCCTCATATAATTCCAATGACTGCAAAACTAAAGCGAGAGTTTGTCTATCGTCTCGCTAACACATATCTTATACTTTAATTCGAAATATTCATGATTCAAATGTGCGACTATTATTTCACAATATCCGTATTGATTTTAGTTAATATCGTACACAACAACTGATTTAGAATTTATTTCTTATACTATCGAAGCCTAAAACAACAATAATTTGGAGTTGTGAAAAATACTATGGAACAGATGTGTTAGGCAGAATTCTTAAGACCGTTTCAAATTAACCAAAACTTGAATAAACCTTAAGGTTTACAAAAAGTAGAAAATTTTAGAAATAAATAAAAAAAATGTAAAATAACTCGCATTCTCAAGAAACTTTTTAAATTTCATTTAATTCAAAAATAATTTTCTTGGTGACATGTACCTGTTATTAATTCTTCCGCGAATATGTCTCAGAAAACCTATTTTCTTGAAAACAGTTTTTTCAGAAACAATGCAATGAATAGCATGGTCATGTAGTTGATTACGTTATCGATACGTCGACGTGTATAAATTCGAATTAACGTTTTTGTTCGATATAACTCCAGAGACTTAACAGGAATTAACTGGTAAACAATGAATTTGCAACTATGTAATGAATTTTCAGCTTATTGAATAGGTACACAATACTAACTCCCAAAATTTTATTCATTTGCCTACATTTACAATGGCCCTCTTTTTGTACTTAAATAATAAACATAATTTCAGAATCTCTAAGATATGTCTTAGAATAAATAAGTTTTTTTCTATTTTTTATAAATTTTTCATTTCTATATGCTGCATGTGTCTTAGAACTACAATTCCGTACATTTTTTAAGATTGAATATTATAAATCCATGATGTACATCACTGAAATTCACATAATTATAGTTTTAAAAATTGATATATAAGTACAAAGTCAATATAATTTTAAAGTTTTGACAAAATTGAATTGTGAATTAATGATTTTGTATCAATACATGAAATTAAATACGCCCAAAACAAAGTCTATACAAAATTATACAAGATCAAAAAATTTATTTTCAATATCATTCAACATAGTAAAGCTGTAACCCAAAACGGAATAACTTTTACACGTGTTCCGGCAAACGGCAACGGAACACGGGAGATAGTTATCGCCACTGAACACCTTACAACATTAGATGCTTTATAAAAGTTTTCTCGGTACAATCACCTTATAAACAAAATTAACATAAAAATAAAATTGACTAAGCTGGAACTTAATTGAAATCAAATTGAAAATGGTTCGACAAGGAATTGTTCGATTTTAAGTCGGACCCTAACCCTGGGTTCGTCAGGCAGAATTGCACTGGGTGGTAAAATGATGATCCGCAGACCACAAAAGGGCACTCAATCTCGACAGGCGTCCCCAGACGAAGTGGAGTCTCTCTTTCGGCAATTCAACGGCCAAAATTCGCTGCATTCAAACTTTGCTCCTTCTCTCTCGTTCCGCTTGCGTACCACTCGAGTCAGTACAGCGCTTGTGACGCCCCATTCAAGTAATCTCGCCGTCCTCTGGAATCGTTTCTTCTCACCGGTGGCCTCCGAAGAGCGTCCTGTATTTGTCCTGTTGTCACTCGCCCGTGACCTTGCAGTTTCACACCCTGGGAGACAGCATTTCAGTGGCTCAACTCGTCGGCATACAGCAGCGACAGTTGACAGGATGACAATTATGCCAATTTCCAGCTTCTCGACCTCAGGAAATGACCAACACGGTATAACAGCAGGTTCAGCGCCGGTGTCTTTCATACTACGACAAGCAGGCGTGGTTTGCTATGCTCAAGAACATTTGAGGCTTGGAGTGAGACACCTTGGTAGCGAGATAACAGACATCGGCGGCATTCATGGCAAATTTCAGCAACAAGTAAATGCAGCACTGGACAGTCGGCAACGGCATGGTTGAAAGTCGGCATCAGATGAGAAGTAGATCATCGGTGTTGAGTGATGTCGAGATGGAAGCAACTGACTGACCAAGCGGCAGCTCACGGCGCGAAAGATCCAGATACAAAGTTGATCTCCAGATGACCTTGGAGTGTCCTTGGAGGTTGGCAGGCATCGTAGATGGTCATGAAAGGTCCCACGGTGGAGTGCGACATCTGCCTGACTAGCCCAAGGATTCTTTACATCTAAAACCCGACAACATTATATGATAAGTTGAAAAAAAAATAAGAAAAAAAAACTCACATTCACAATTCAAACTCAATAATACTCAATGAAAATTTTATATAAAAAACGATAACGTATTTAATTCATAAACAATACTATTCAAATAACACACTCATTCTCATACTCAAAATAACATAAAAATAATTCCTGTGTCGACCATTAAGAGACCTGATGAGATTGGGTCGCCGAATTACTGACTCATTTGTTTCAGTCGCGTTGGCAATTCTCCTGACGCGCCCAGGCAGCGTCACAGCTTTTACAACTCAAGTTATGAATTATTATGCATGATCCTCTGAAAGAAATATATACGTAGTCTTCATATATTTAACTACCTTTTCCTCTTCGCAAAATAATTTTGTTATGATCGCAAATACAAAAAACTTTACTACGATTTTTAATATTATTATTACATTATGTTTAAATGTAAAAAATTGGTGTGGAATGTGAATACTTCTATTTTTTTATCTTCTTCTTGGCTGAAGAAATTACGATGTCCGTAGACTTTTGAAAAATTATGAATTCTGCATGAAATTTTTCTTCAGAATATCGATGATTTAGGAATATTACTTTTATGAAAACCATTTTTATGAGGACATGTCCCTGAAAGACTATTTTTTCTGGAAAAACGAGTTTTCAGGAACATGTCCAAAAACGTTCTTAAGAACAAAAAAACGAAAAAAAGTTTCACTAGAATTCATACCATAATGATTTTTGAAACTATCATATAATAACAAGGACAATATAATTCTGAAATTTGACAGATTCCATACGTAATTTAATAATCTTTTGTCATTAATTTTTTTCCATTTTGTTAATTATATGTATATATTCTTTCACAACTCATGTTATGAATTATTTTGCATGATTCTCTGAAGAAAATGGAAACCAAATGATTACACACGTAATCTTCATATATTTAACTACCTTTTCCACTTCACAACAGAATTTTATTGTGATCAAGATAAAAAGTATCCGTACGATTATTAATATTATTACTAATATTTTCTACGGAAAACTATTTTTGTGGGGACATGTCCCTGAAAAAACGAGTTTTCGGGGACATATTTCTCAAAATCAGGAAATAAAGAAATGACAATGATGAAAAAATGTAAATATACAATTGCAGCTTCTCAGCTGTCTTTCTTGAAAACTTAAAAAAATGTAAGAATTAATTGATAAAAAAAGTTCTTATATAAAAAGTAATAATTGAGTACAATACGTGTTGTTTATTGAATCATTTTTCTTGGCAACTTGAACTATTGACCCAAAAGCTGTAAATTTCAGTATTTAAATCTTGTTTAGAGAAATGTTTCTAAAAATGTAGAGAGTGCAGCCTGTGTTTGAAACATTTTCGCATTGTCATTTGATATCGAATTTCAGTAGGCAATTTCCTAAGTTATTTTAAACCACATACTTTATATGTGAAATTGAATATACTTTATACTCACATTATAGATAATTAATACATTTGAATGTGAAATTGATTAAAATTATTAAAAAATCTATTTGCCTTGAGCAATTTTTTGTCTGTAAAACTTTAGCGACGGTTTGCATATTTCCTCACTTATTCTGCATGCCTTACGAAAAGATGTCATATATTTATTATTCGAATGTGCAGTTATTTTTTTACAAATGTTTTTTGTAGTTTACATAATATAATATTGTAATTGAAAACGAACGTAATATTTAATATTCATACGAATATAATTTTCAGAAACTTTTGAAATTCTATATATCTATGTACATTTTCTTTTTTTTGTTCTTGGCTTAATACAATTCCATTTTTTTAAATTTTGAAAATGTGTTTACACACGAAAATTTTCCATCTAACTATCTCAAGTTTAGTCATGTATTTAGAATAAATGTCAGTAGTATAAAATAATTTGGATTTCCTTTATTTATGAACATTTTCTGACGTCAGCATTGTTTTTAAGTAAACTTTATTAATAACATGTCTCTAAAAATCATTTTATTGAGGATATCCTGCTTGGATGAAAATATATCTCGAAAATATGAAAAAAATATATATTTACTAATTAAAAATATATTAGCGGCAATAAGTATAATGTCGAGGATATATATTTTTATAAATTCATTATATGGATTATGAAAGTATAAAATAAAATATATCTTTCATATAAAAAACATATAAAGTGGCAATAAGTATACTATCCAGGATATATTCTTGGAGACTATATTTTCGTCCGTGGGGGTATGTACCTAAAATTAATATTTTAGAAGACATGTTCTTGAAATCGATTATTTCGCAGATGTGTCTTAAAAAACCAGTTATTTTAATAATTAATCAAAGTAATAATTCAATTTACTCAAAATAGTAAGAACTGGTCTTTGCTTTTTTATTACGATTTCACTTTAACCAGTTCAATATCGCATTTCTAATTTGGTAATAAATATTTAGTCAGTATTACTAAAAATGTAAGCTTCAACTATAAAATTAGTTTCTGAAGACAGTCCTTAAAAGCATCATAGTGATGAAAATACAATAGTATTTTAGAACTATTGATTGCAATCTGTATGATATCTTACAAGGAACTCCAAAACCATGAAAATATTTAATCATAATAAAATCGAAATTATAATAATCGATCAACATTTTTTCATAATGATTTAATTTTAAAATAGTTAAAACTTTTATTTGTAACTTTTAAATAGATATTCACTTAGTATTACACAAACTAGAAGCTTGAAATGAACTTGTTTCGAGTTATTGCATTCGATTAACTCAATTTTGATTACACTTTCTCTGTATACTATAAAATGATTTTTTGTGGACAGTCTCTGAAAACACTACAAAAATAGAAATTTTGACAGTCCCTCCGATTAATTATTGCAAATAACGCAATGAAACTATGGAAAAACGAATGATTTGTACAGCTTAAAATCAATGGAAATTATGCACACCTCATTATTTATTCAGTCGAAAAGAGAATGATTTTTCATTTTTTATTCTATTGCGTTTCTAGTTTGGAAAACTTATATCGGTTCTTCTATTATTAAGTATCAACCGAAAAATGTATTTGTTATTCTTCTGTACATTTTATTTTGTTATATATTTTCTCGCTTCTTATACATGCTATTCTCGGGATTGATAGAAAATAGTCAATTTGGGTTATAATAATAATAATTTGGTTGTAATAAAAAAAGTATATTAAAGGAATGATTCCGAACCTATTATATCGAGAACATGTCCCCAAATCCATTGTCCATAATTGTTATTTTCGGGACTGTTCTTGAATAAGACATAAAATTTCTTATTTCATATAATTAGAATTTTTCAGGTACATGTCCCTAAACCCGTTATATATAAATCTTTTTTCGGGGACTGTCCTTAAAACCGTCATAACATTTCTTATTATATATAAATGAAAATATTTTAGGGACATGTAAGTTTTTTGGGGACGTCCCCGAAACTGCCACATGTCCCCAAAACTGCCGTTACATCATTGAAATAGTCCTTTAAACTGCCGTTGAACCAATATATTCATGTATACGTTTCTAGTTGTGTAACAATTAACTTTGTTAATCACAATGTAACAATCTGAACAAATGTTTTAAACATTCTGCTGTGTAATAGTCACTTGCAAGACTTACTAGAAAAAAAAATTTGAAGGTACTGTCTGTAAAAAAGACATTGAAATTGTTCTACAAGAGACTGTCCCTTAAAAATATAGCTTTGGGGACTGTCTTCAAATGAAGCAGCTTCAGAGACTGTCGCTAAAGGAATTAACTTTTCGAACTGTCCTCGAATAAAATCAGCTGCGGGGACTGTCTTTGGAAATAACAGTTTTAGTAGGACAGTCCCTGAAAATAATCAGCATTAGATATCTTTTATAAGGAAGAAGCTTAAGGGGCATACTAACGTTTTTGATTAATTGTTCTATCATAGTAAAAATGAATTAATAATTGTAATTAAAACGATTTTTTTTCAAAAATTCTAGAACTTTGGTATGTATTTTGTTAAGTGTACTTTCAACTAAACAACGATAAAAATGTTCTTATAAGAGTATGTTTTTAATCAAAGACTTGAGAACTACTTCTGTCATTGTTTTGTAGAAGTAAAGGCGTAAGGTCGAATATAATATTGATGAATCACTTTGTACGAATTATTTTAATTGATATTTTCCGATTAATTGAAAATTTACGGAAATATTAAACTATCCCGGATTATCTATCATAGCTTTTTTGTATTCAAGTAATTAAAAAAATATCTCTTAAATGTTTCTGATTCATTTAGAAAATTAGATTCAGAAAAAAAAATATTTTGACAACTGTTTTTGAGAAAATATCATTTCCAGAAATTGTTCATAATAATTGAATTTTCATTTCATAATTGAAGTCCAAACACCGCTCAGTATATTTTTCTAGAATTTCATCATATTGTACGATATACTCTGAGGATCAGTTTCTTGAAAGCAGTTATGGTAGAAATTCATCGGAACAATTTCTAGAAACAAGAAATATCTTACTTTTATTTCTTTATCTTAATTATGATAAATTTGTTCTAATTTCAGAATCCTTTTATATCGTTATTTTAAGGACAGTGCTCCGTTTGATTTTTTCGAAGACCTATAATAATCATTCGTATTATAATAATCATGGGTTTAATAAATTCAAAAAAACTTTAATGATATATTTCAAAAATAACAATACAAAAAGTATATTAAATGAATAATAAGTTTTTCAACCAGCCGACTTTCACAGAAGGTATAAATGATTACATCTTACAATTATGACTCACAAATTTATTTAAATATCATATTTTTCACAAAAATAAAGGGATTCGTTTATATGTGTAATATTATTTACTCAACTTTATTCTTGATATAAACTAAAAGTTTTCATTAACACGTTTGAGCTGTTTTTTATCATTTTAAAACTCAATTACATAGACAGAAATGGATGAATCAATAAACATTAGTTTATGAATAGATTCGCAATGGAATGGACAGCTGATGAATCAACTATAGACGTACAACAATATTGTGATGATATTCAAAAATTCTACCATAAACTTGAGATACATAAGAAATACATTTTTTTTTATTGATGATATAACGACGATATATAATTGGTCGTTTTTCTATTTAATGAACATTGATAAGCTATTTAAAAATATTGTAAGTTAATACAAAAAAGAAGAAAGAAAAAACAAAACAGTGAAACAAAAAGAATTTTGTTTCACGGAAATCACATAACTTTTATGCCGTTTTCATGGCAAACTAAAAATAAAATAACTCATTGACAATTGAAAAAATTTGAATTAAGAACAGCAGAATGAACATTTTTCTTCGAAGACATTAATTGAACTATAAATTATTAAAAATCGCAAACTCTCTACATTTTTGTTCAGTTTAAATCTGAAAAAACGTTTACACAAATTTTATTTGAACTGATTATGAACATAAGTTCTCAACTGAACTACCGTGTAATTTCCGAAAAACTTCGGATATTTTTCTTTGATGGCTTTCAACTCGTTGCCAGAAGGAATCTTTTTTTGTTTTATATTTTTACTGAAAACTTTCAGTATTTTCTTCTTCGCTTCAGGATGCCATCGTGGTTTTTTGCCTTTATTAGAATCATTAAGCACACTTGGGCTAAGATTAATGTTGCTCTTACTAAAACCATGATTCTTAGTAGAAGATTTCTGTCGTTTGATTGATGATCGTTGTTTTTTGTTAGTAGAACGTTGAGAATAATCTTCTATTTCGTTAGAAACTGTCTTTTGTCTTTCCGGGTATTTCTTCTCTTGATGTTCATCTTGTACAGTTGAATCTGCGTTGATTAACTGGTTTTGTTCTTGAATTCCTTGATCTGCATCTTGCAGAAATGAATCAATGATATCATCTCTGAAGGTGATATTTTCTTCTTTTTGGGTATCAAATTCCTCATTCTCTTCAATATCACTCAAATTTTCACCAATTGATTCACTGTCTGAATAGTCTTCGTCATCACCTTTTTGAATCGTTTCAAAAATTCTAGTCATGACTTCAATATCTCTTGCTGCCGATGGTAGTCTATAGTACTGCTTATGAATATTAAGGTCATGACCCATATAATCTGCGACCTTTTCAACTTCGTTCGGCTGAAGATTCAATGCAATGCATTTAGTAGCTATGTCTTTTCTTAAAACAGTTCCTCTCAGGGTCTCGGGTTTTTTTGCACCGCATGCTTTCGAAAAAGACCGCAGAAGATTGCACGCCCGAAGATAGCGAATTTTACTTTTAGCTGAACTCGGCAATCCAAAAATGAATTTATTTCCCTCTGGGAGATTCAATTTTTGCCGATGTTGAATTAGAAGATCTAAAGCAGCTTCGATTTCTGAAGTAATCACAATTGGAACGTTACGTCCTAGCTTACCTCTAATCCTAAAGTGTTTATAAGTCGTCAAAGCTGTCTGTGCATCTATTGATAAATCATTTAGCATTTTTTTATCAGATGTTTTGTCTGCGGAGACTCTACTTTCAAAATTTTCAACGGTTATTCGCTCAGTCTCTCCTGCGCGTCTTCTGTTAAAACATTGAATGAAGGTTAACACAGGACTCGCTAAATTCAACCAATCCTGGTATGTGAAATCGTTTTTCAACTTCTGAAAATGTTTTCCAATTTGTAACAAGAGATAATTGTAAAGACACTTTACATCTTCTTTCGATGGAAGAGTTATTTGTTTATTCCGCTGACGCATTTGTTGTTGCTCATGAGCCTTTTTCTTGACGATCATGGGTAAATCTTTTCCAAGCAGTATGAGAAAGTTTTCTGTTCTTTTTTGCCCTTCGATGTCCTCAGCTTTAATACATTCATTGACGTTTATGTCACCGACGCATTTTATCAATGTGGCTGCAAGTAGGCAGTTAGTAGGAGCTGCATAAGTATCCGTAGAGTCATTGTATCCAGCAACAATTTGAATTGCTCTTGTAAAAACGTCGTAATAAGCAGGATGAAAAAGAGACTTCAAATCAATGACAGATGAATCAAGTGATTTCATAGCAATAAGTATCCTTCCCAGAAGTCGTAACCGTGCTCTTATCATTTGACCATCTTGTATTTGTGTATACTTTAT
>JAQQRF010002921.1:0-11242 GCA_030523145.1 Trissolcus brochymenae | reverse complement strand
TGGGAGAATATGTAGGATAACATTATAAAATTTATTGATACGTAATGTGAACAAAAAATGAGAACAACTATCAGCATTCACCTCAAAACTTTATTCCCATTAATCTTAAAAACTTTATAATAAAAATTGAATTTTTGTGTATAGGAATGTGTAAAACAAGTGAGAACATAGCGCTCTTCTCGTTAAATTAATTTGCGTTGACATTATTATTTTTTATTAAAGAAATCTGTAATGTCGGTAACTTCCGGTTTGACATCCTCTTAACCATTGAAATATCGAATAGGGTCCGTTGATATGTGAGTTTGTTATACAGCTGTAGATGACGCTCCTGTCCTGAATAAATGACGGGATCACAGATACTGAGTATGATGGAGGCGCGCTAACTTTCGAACTGGATGGATGTACTCCGCGCTCTACTCTACTCTAACAATTTATTCTACTGGACAACAATCAGAGAAATGTCAATCATTGCACAAGACAAGGTGAGCCCTATTAAAGGCGAAAATTATTCGTGCCCTTATATTTTGTACACGTTATTTCTTTTTTGTGTGCATTTGGAACATCGAATGTTAATTGACGAACAGATTAATTCGACATTTGAATCGCGTTTTGCGGGATTCGAAGGTCAAAACAATACGAATATGAATGCGATTTCTTTACTTTCTAACGCTATCCACAAAATGTCTTCCTCCCAAAGTATGGAATTTGAAGAGAGCTCTCGCAAGAAAAAAGTAAACCCTGATGAAGATCCTCAAGTTAATAAAAAATAGAACAAGTCTCAAGAGAGCGATGAAACTGAGACAAAATGAGATAAATGGGGTGATACATCTCAAACCCCTTCAATTAAACCAGCCCAAGTCCAGACCTATTCCCAAAACCAAACCCTTCCCACAAGGAAAGGGTTTTTGTCTAATGAATTGAAATTTAACTACTGCATTTACAAGATCCAGGAACACATCCCCCGTATTAATCAGTATCAAAACTGTTTCAGGTATGACCACATCTCGTGTTTCTGCAAAAGTGCATTTCGCTGTTTGAAATGCAAAGGGATACAGCATCCTTCAGGCATCGCATGTCCAAGCGAAGGAATCGAACCGCGATGCATATATCAATTGCAACGGGAATCACTGGGCTAACGACAGTCTCAAATGTGACATTTTTCTCAGGGAAAAAATGTCCTCAATAGAATTACTCAATGAAAAAACAATAAACGATATTAAACACCGGAAAAATTTCAATCTGCGTACTGCAAAACACATCTACTACGGCAATCTTGTTTAAAACGCGGATGGTCCAGAAGAAAACCTTTTAGCCCTATCTAACAAATTCTTTTCGTTACTGTTGACGAAAGGCGATAACAAAAACGACAATGGAATTTTTTACCCATCTTTTGGGTCAAAATCTTTTTCATATGGATACCCTCACACGTGGGAATTATCCATAATGAGAGGGTCGATGGTCTTGCAAAAGACGCAAAGAGATTGCACCTACACGAAAAGTCCCCTATCTTAACTTTTATGATGACGCGAATAGTCTGATGATGAAAATCTTTTTTGAAAATAATAGACATGTACTCCGCTTCCGATAATGGCAAATAATTTTTTGAACATATTTACAGTTCTCTGACGAAGCTATGGTTTGCGGGAAGACGTGAACTTACGCGATATGATATAACAACAGTTCATAGGCTTAAATCGGGTCATGTAAATATAGGTCACAGTCTGTATTGTAAAAAACTGACGAATTCCCTCACCTGTAAATTTTGTATTACTGCCGTGGATGATTTGAAACACTTTTTATTTCTATCAGAGACGTCGTTTTTTCTAGATGCTCTTGTGAATCGCATGAGTGATCTAGGGCTTATTTACATGCGAAGCTGTAGATTTTCTCACTGGACTCAAGAATGGGAGGGTTGTCGGCCGACAGGCACTTTTCAGGGAGCGGCGTAATAGCTAGGTTAACTGCGTCATAGTCCAAATCGAAGAAGCCTACATGATTTTGGCCCGGGGCAAAAGTTGCGATGAGAGAAGCTTCGACTGGATCCATGCACGCAAGTCCGGATTTTGAAGCTTGTGCACTCCAAGTGAACGAAGAAATAAAACTTGGAGGTAAACGTCCTGAAACAGGCGTCAACACGTTGCAGTAAGCGTGGATGTCGGCTTGAAGCTCGTTTGCGCCATAGACGGCCGGCCATATTTCGTCGGGGTTCATCAAGAGCCAATGTTCATGATGCAGCTCCCACTGGGCTCCGGGAAGCGGTTTTAGCTGATGAAATTGGTCTCGTGAAGCTCCGTCAAACACGAGATCTGCGAGGTTAGCGATTACACTCCGGATGTTCATGGGATATAGGTACAAGGCTGATTGCTCCGCAGTAAGTGCGTCCGCGAAGAACGGCACAGAATGCCAGATGCACGAGCCCTCGATTTTTTCGATGTTTGACAAGATGTTATATGTCGAAATCGGAACCTGGGTAATGTGAGCCAGGACCTGACGGACTTCCTCACAACGTGCAAATCGGCGAGCAAACGCTATAACTCTGCGCAGGAATTGTCAAACACTCCCAATCTCTTCATAACTTCGTTTCTCTTTTCTTGGAGTTGTTTGGCGCCAACCTTTCTGCGAAAGTTGTCAGTCCGCTTCTGCTTCGATGCCCGACCAGAGGACTTCTTCTTGGCGGTGCTTGTTGATGCAGGATCAACCTCGGCTGAGGTCTCCTCAAGTACATTATTGCTTGGAGCACGGTTCATGGTAAACGCTTATCCGTATAACTCGACACGGAAAATTGTCTGAACATGTCCCAAAAGATATTGTATACCAAAAGTGATGATGACGTGGTCACTGGCATCTAATGGAGGGAGGAGAACTAGCAAAATAATTGCATCAGGCTCGTTGGTGAATACCAGATTAACCAAGGATGGTATTTGATTGCCTTTGTGACGGGTAGGTTCGTTGACAATCTGTATAAAGTTTGTGCCATTAAGTGTCGAGATTAAGTCGAGTTCGACATCCTTGACCCCATCAGGGACACCATTGAGTCACACCAAATCAGGAAAGTTGAAGTCGCCAAAGATCAGTAGTAGTAGCCAAAGATGTAGTAGTAGTAATAGTATTTTGTGTGGTCCCAGAGATAAAGGAGATCTCTACTAAAACCAATGTGCTTACAGTTCGGCCATAGACTTTAGAGGATAGGTTGGGTTTAAAGCAATTGACAGCTAATGCGAATTCATAACACACGCAAACGGGAGCTACTTTTTATCTCGAACTGTAGTGTTGTTTTTCCAGGCAATATTCAATCTTTAATACAAGATTCAACATCATCAAATCACGCTTTTTATCAAAACCGTGCAAAAATTAAAATTCAAAACGTCAGAACTAGGGTGAGAATATCAGGACCGTCCAGGAATAAGGCGACCCAGAACCAAGTTCTCAAAAGACATAAAATATCCAACATAATTGAAAGATAAAGTGAGAAGTCTATAATCTATACTACCAAATAGAAAGTTTATAATAAAATTTTGTTCTCCTTACACCAATTAAAAATTTGAAAGTAAATACGTTTACTATCAGACGTAACAATTTTGCCGATGTCACACTCAAGGAAAGGGTCAATTCTCCATAGACAGGACTTGAGAAGCTCCGAAGCGTCCCTATGATTATAACACTCAAATAAGATGTGATTTACGTCTTGTCGCGGAGCACCGCACTCGCATTCCGCAGACGTAATTATATGTTTATCAAAGAGATGGGCCTTACAGTAAGTGTGGCCCGACTTTAATCGATTAATCAACGTAATAAAATCCCTCGGACCTTTAATTTTCAAGAACCATGATTTACTCAGTACAGTCTCATTGTAGTCAAAGTAGAATTTCCCCTTGACTTCGCCAAGGTCTTGTGTGATTTTACGAGAATCAACCTTCAATTTTTTTTTCAGCTCACTGAAATAATTGAGGTAACTGATTTTAGAAAAATCAATGATACCTCTATCGAGGGCCTTTCTAGCTAATTCGTCAACAGTCTCATTTACCAGAATGCCTTTGTGGCTCGGGATCCACATAAATGAAACGTTCAAGTTCCTTTTAGTTAAGTTAAGGTATCAGGTATTCTTTGATATCAAAAATTACATCATCAAATTTCCCCTTAAAATGCGAGTTAAGGTGATGTGTAAGGTTTGCTGCCACGGAGTTAGGGACTTTGTTTATAAAAATTAGAATAATTGTTGTTTTTTAAATTACGGAGAAGAGCGCCATTCAATAGAAAACTAGAAATCATTATTTGTCAATGTTTTATGATAAAAGTTGAATTTTTATCTATAAGAATGTGTAAAATGAGTGAGAAAATGGCGCTCTTCTCGTCAAATTAATTTACAATCATATTATTAATTTTAATTAAAGAAATTTGTAATGTCGGTAACTCCCGGTTTCACACCATCGTAACAAGAGCACTAAGGACACTGCGTGAGTCCGTGAAGATAACAGAATCTTTAATCCTACATCGGAAAATCAGTTTAAGGGCTTCTAAAATTGCTAACGCCTCAGAATGAAATATAGAGAGGAAGTGGTTAATTCTTTTCTGGACTCAAACCCCCAACTTCGAATTGAACACAGCAACGCCTGTTCGGCCTAATTCATCAATTTTGGATCCGTCAGTGAAAATCCTGATTTTTCTGGGATAATTTTCTGTTACAAACTTGTCAAATACAATCTATCTATCTATACGACTATCATTTTTGCGGGATTTCTTTTGAAATTTCGTTCCTTCCGTTAAATTAATTTTAGAATTGAGGTCGATAAAACGGGCATCAAAACTGAATTTTAAGTTACCCAACCACTTTCAGTTTCGGAATTCGTCGGTTAACATCAGTAAAATTATTTTCAAGAATGGATTTGAGAGGATGATAGTCTGAGGCAATAATCTTTTACACAAATTTTTTACACAGATAGTGTCTCCTAAGATTTAGAGGAGATTCACATGCGAGGTCCAGTAATATATTAGTAGGTGTCGTTTTCATTACACCTAGGGCTATTCTAATTGTAACAAACTGAATGGTGTCTAAGCATTTGGTGGCCAAATTACAACTTGCATTAATAAACATACCTCCCCAATCAAGTTGAGATCTAATAAGCCCTTTGTAAACCATCAAGATGATGTCTGGCTGTGCTCCCCAACGGATTCCTGAAATTGCTTTCAAGATTTCAAGAATTCAATTTTTCCCACTGAGATTTAAAATCGCTCAAACGCCCTGCGATTTTACTCAGCGATTAAACTAACGTCGTTTCCCTGAGCCCCGGTTGTTGTTTCGGTTCTGATGCTGCTTCGGCTGATAAGACGACTTCTTGTAAAACGTTGATGTCCTTTGTCTCGACCCGCCGGTTGCCGCTGACTCCCACGGACGATAACGGGCTGACGCTTTCCAGTTTTTTGAAATTTTATCCGGATATGACCTTGCTGTCGGCTTTAGATCCTTGCTGATATTCTGGAGTGATTTGGCTGCCTTGACGCTCTCCTCAAAGCTAGACCCAAATAAGAAATCTCCAATTTCTGTTGACAACAAAGCTTCCTTCGGTGTGGAATTCACATTAGACGACAATAAATTTCTCCTTATCACCGCCTCATCATGCTGCAAATCCGCAATTAACTTGCCTGCATCACCCAGTTGCTGAATGACGTTCTTCCAACCAGGAATATTCTTGTGCTCCAACAAAGTTGTTATGATTTTCGCAGTCGCCGATAACGCTGCTGAAATCTTTCCTTGCCTCTTGACTATCCTGTCATCCCGAGCTATGATAGCACTTTGCATGACTGACTTGTCCACTCCGTTTAATTTTAGAGGATCAAAAAAGGTAAATTTTTTGGCGGAGGGTATTTCTTCATAATATCTCTCAATACTTCCTCAGTATTCCGGATTTCAAAATATCCTCCCATCGCCCCGCCAAATCAGAATCTACCTCTTCTGCAAAAGCCCTTGCTCCGATGACCGTATCACCAAACACCTCCAGTAACTCCTTTGACGACTCTTCTTTTGTGTCCGTATCTGGAATCGGTAGTACCGAAGTATCAGACACTCTCCGTGGTGTTACCTCAGTGGACATATTCCGACGATATGAAAGGTGATAAGACCGACTTCTAGACAAACGGCCACTTCTTGAACGCCGACGAGAACAACTTCGAGGACTTCTTAAACAACGTCGGAAGGGACTTCGTGAGCGACTTCTTGTGCAACAAGAACGATGAGACGCATTATACGATGAGTGGTGATGTGAGTAACCATATGAACGATGTGTTGAGCGACTTCTATATCTAGGGGAATACTCATCCGCAGAATAAGGACTTCTTGATCGCGATTCTGAGCTTTGACTCATACTTTTCTCTGCAATAGCAAAGAGTTACTTGAAAAAACACGAACTGCGGTAACAACCACAAAATGCAGTAACAACTGCTTTATTTATAGTAACAACTATATTTTCATATATGAAACACAACTCATATTTCGATGTGTAAACATTACGGTCGCTCAACATAAAAGCGAAGTTCAGATAACAACCTGACGACCATATCAAATTCAAGTTATAAAGGGTGACAACTCTTCAACTATCTATAAATTCTTTAGGTTAACCGAACTTACTTCTACATCTCCGCAAATTAGACAACTCCTCCTTGCTCTTTTCCCTTATAACGGATCCGCGGAGCGCTGCATTGACGCATTGACACTGCCGTCAATGCAGCGTAAAACCCTCTCGGCCAATCAAAGGCGCCGCCCGATCACGTGCGCCTTTGAACTGCAAAAATTTGACAGTTGGTTTTCGCCGCCCGAAGCCAATGTCCGCCCGCAAAATTTTGCAGCCCTTGCCCGCTAAAAAGTTCGCCCCGCTCTCCCTTTGTGCCCGCCGTCGCGAGTGCCGAGCCGTGCACCGAGATTTTTGTGCCCGAAGCCGTCGTTGTCGTCGTCATCGCCGCCGCTGCCGCCGTCGTCGTCGCCGCTGCCACCGCTGCCGAGCCGAGACGCGCCACCGCCAGAGCTCTTTGTTTGCGCCTTTTTTTTTATTGCTGCAACGGTGAGTCGCTTTATATAATTTACCCGTGTCGTCTGTCCGTTGTCATTTGCCGTCGCTCGCCCGTAAAAATTTGCCATCCTGGGAACTACATTCCCTGCCCGCTAGCCCGCTAAAATTATTGCAGATCTTCCCCGCGCGAAATCCGCGGTGTCTGACCAGCACCGCGTGACAAATGTTATATTTCCTTGGCTATGTAAAACAGACAACCTTTATGACGAAACATTAAGTATTCTAAACCAGAGCGAGATGTTCCGGTTTTTGTTTAAAATTTCTGTGATTTTGGTCTAAAGTTTGTCTAAACTTTACATAAATGGTATACAAGAAATTTATGCAAATCTAACTCCGCATTGTCCTGCATTATTTACATAAATTTTATACAAGCAAGAAAATTTTTTGAAATTTTTAAGTTTTGTAAAACCAAAAATTATATGTTTTGATTCGTTTATTAATTTCGACAACAAATTTTTTGATTTGACTTACATTTACATAAATTTCATGTAAATCATTTACATAAACGGTGGTTATCAGGGTTCTAATACTGTTTTATATGTAATACCTTCAGGGTGAAGGTCGGACTCTTTAAGTTCTCTGATTTTCTCTCTCAATTTTTGGAGAAAAGCCTTTCTGTCAGATTCAACTACAATCTCACCAACTACTGTGATGGCATCTAGTGTGGCGGAGATTACGTCTCTGTAATTCTCATCAGAAGGGGGGATGGGGATCGGGTTTTCTCGAAGCGAGACTCCTCTAGCAGTATGGGAATCAACTTCCGCCTTGCTTTCTGATATGCAAGATTCCTCTATCTCGGATCTAACGTGTAATCGTTAAGTATTTCTCTGATCCTCGCATTTCTTTTTCTTTTTCCTCCCTATACTCTGTACTTTTTTGATAACTGCATCCAGGTTAATTTTAACCGAGTCAGAGTAGCTATTGGGTCTACGGGGGATTCTCCCATCCATATTGTTAATCAAATCTAACGCTTCTCTAGGATTTTTGTTATAAAAGGCCATCACAGTTTTGATTTTTTTCTGGATCATAAAGATTGGACAGAATTTAGAATAAGCGGAATGGTTTACCTCTTCCCTATTCTCTCGCACGCAATTAATGCATTTAGGAGCATCAAGGTTAACTTTTCTAGCCGCGCAAAATCTTTCATCATGCCCTTTCTGGGCACAAAATTCACAATAAAATGTTTCTGTCTTTGCAAAAATTACCCACATGCTAGTATCTATGGCAGATAAAGCATTTTTTCACCCTGTCGATGAATGGATCAACCCTAACCTTAACTTTATATAACAGCACTTTTTCCGGGATTACAGGCGTTTTGAAAAAAGCCTTGAAAACCGTGATCGGTAACAGATCTTTATTTTCGTCTTTATTAGTCACAACTTTTTTTAACTGTACAACCTTGAAAGGTTTACTGAAATTTTGAGGGCACCTGGGGTGGGACTCAAGGTTCAATTTAATTTCTTCGGTGGTGATATCACTATCAGTAATCCCCCTGAGTACCATGGTCTTAATAACCTTGAAGTTCGGGATAAAAGCCCTCCATTTTTCTTTCTCAAACAGCGAGTCTCCTTTCGCAATAAAACTCTCGACAAAAGGATTTGCGTCTTGAAACCTATAGAAGTTAATCTTAAATCTGTTGCGCACTGCATTTGTGTGAGAGCATGGTGAGAGCGTGTGAGCTCTTCATGGTATCGCCAAAATTGACCAGTGTTCTGTCCATGGAGGACTTACCTCGTGATGATGTAGACTCGTCAGTATCTATCTTTACAATAGTGACTTCGAATGGCGTCAAGTGAAGCTCGCTATACCTATTGACCAACTGGGGTTCAACGAAATCGCTAAAATTATTTTAACTGTTTTATCGCGAATTTTTTGGTCACAAAATCGTTTCCTTGGTCCTGATTCCCCCTCGTCCGAGAAAACCGACCATTCCCACCCATGTCTGACAGGTTAGGTCAATCAAACCAGTAAAAAAACATACACCAAAAACAATCTGGAAGTGATAAATCAAACACTGCCACCGAAAAACACTACGATAGTATTACTTCGGGTTTATAAAACATTCTATCAACGGAAAAAATCAACGCAATAATCGCATGCACTTAGTGCCTACCAACCTATCACCTTGCCAGTCACGGACCCCAAGGATCAGTGTTGGAACTGATAAGAGCGCCGCCTGGTGGAGAGAGTTGAAAGAGCTTAATCGGCAGGGGAAGCGATGGTAGCTGCTGAAGGGGGACGATAATTCCCAGCAGTGATCAGGTCAATGTTCTCGATGGATACTCGCATTCAGAGGGCTTCAACCAGAAGGGACATCAGATCATGGAGCATGTTGACATCAACAGTCACACCGTCAAGTTGTGACCAATATATTATTACCCCACCTCCTCTCAACCGATCCTCACGACAACGATCACGACGGGCTAAATTGTATCCAGGTAAATCAACAAAAGAATCAGTGATTGCGTCGTGGAGCCAGCTTTCTGTAATAATAATAATTGTAGGGCGGGACTTGGTTACTGTAGTTTGGAGTAGATCATGTTTGCGTCGTAGCGAATTGATGTTTGTGTATAAAAAGAGGACATTTAGTGGTTTGACTGCTGCCTTCTGGCGTTTCCCTGTTTTGGGGTGATTCGCGGAACACCACGTATATAGCGGATAGTATGTGTGCCTTCCCCGCGTTCAGCCAGTTGGGTCCGCAAGTCCTCCAGCTCTTGTTTCTGAGCGGAGGTTAGATCATTCACGATCTTAATCCCCTGATGGATTGGTGCCTGTCTTGAGGCTTTCAGTACCTGCTTAGCAAGCCCAGGGATGAAAAGGACCAGTTTAAGGGGTCCTGGCTTCTCGGATGATCTTTTGCCAAGCCTCGTGAGGAAACGGACATCGTCTGGAGAAATCTCAGATACCCAAGTGCGGAAGGTTTGGACATTGCGGTCCAGATCTCCACTTGGTCGGCTGCGTCGCTCTCGACGCCACCCAGAAGGAGAACATTACATTCCCGTCGACGTCGATCTTCCAACTCGGAATAGATTGAGGAAATGTTGGCAGATGTAGAGGCGCGGAGAAATTTGGCTTCGTCCTCCAAAGCAGTACACCTGGCTTCGAGTTGATCAATTTTAGCAGTTTGTGCAGCAACAGTGGTCTTGACCTTAGCCAGGTCCAGCTTGATCTCAGTCTTAAAGGTTTCGATCATGTCGACAACAAGAGTTGCATTGTTTTTGGTATAGAAATTCAGTAAAGAACTGTTTGGTGATAGCATAAGAAGAGGGTGGGGGTGGCATAGTATTCAGGGGTTGTTGATCAAAAGGTTATTGGTGAGTCGATGATAAGTTCAGAGGGCGTCGATGGAAGCAGATGACAGGTTGAGGTTTCGCCGGTTTCGGATCGGTAGAAAAAGATCGGAAGGAACAATTTGAATGTTGTGTTAATGTTAAATTTAATGTACAGCGTGAAAATGTATACGTATGTATGGAAAATGGTAATTTGTATAAACGTTGCAAAGATACAGATTACATTCGTCTCATATATTATTTTCTTTGTTTTAAGATGTTATACATTTTGTTTTAAAATTGCAAGATTTTTCATTTATTGAATGTACAACACACGTATGTTAAAACAGTTTAACTTTAGTTTATCTTTAAAACAATCTGTTTGAATAAATTTTATGTCTTTTCATCTATTGGCATTATTCAAATAAAGCGCCTTTAACTCTTGGCTGGAAAATTGATAATGAAAAGTTATTACACACAAGAGTTAATAATGTTGAAGTTTATTGTAAATATGTAAATAAATAAGAATTTTTGATATATTAAAATTCGTTATTTGATTGCGTAAAAAAATAGTTGATTTAAAAAGAAGAAACACATTTGTAACTTTACTACAATTTACTTTTAATTGAAAGTCTGTGTGATCGTTAAAACTTCCGTAACAATAATTTGAAACACGGCTGCTGGGTTACATGCTATGCACCAATGTATTCAGATACACTTTATGATACAATAATACGGAATATCGGTGCTCTTAAACTGCCAAAATACTTTTAAGGAGCTGTTGGACGGAGTTCGAACGTCAGCGGCGCGCTGATGGGGCTTATGCAATTGCGCCGACTCTGATAATTTCATCTGTAGTTGCGCCTAAATCTACTGGCAGTTGCGCCTAATACTGCGTTCGTGCAGTTGCGC
>JAQQRF010002903.1:0-12481 GCA_030523145.1 Trissolcus brochymenae | reverse complement strand
AACAAACTCTAAAATATAGTCAAATTTAATACAGTTACGATAACTGGAATTTCAGTCATTATTACTAGATGTCCAGTTTTAGTAACTATAAATACCACAACTAACAAAAGTAATTCAATATAACAATGTTAATTTTTCTCAATGTAATATTTTTCAAATAAAAAGGAGGATAAAAAACAGCAGGGTTGATAAAAAGGACAATGAACTTGTAACGAACGATTCTGTGCAGAAAAGTAGGAAATTGAGTTTTGAGACACAATTTTTCACATTTCCGGCCGGCAATTTGATCGTTCAGTGTAATGTGACGAATTTTCAAAGTGCGCGGCTTGAGGGTGTGTCAGCAGTGTTCAATCACAGTACGGAAAAAGAAATAATACAAGTCATGCGGACCCCACCTTGGTGGTCTTCTTTACGACTTATTTCAATGCAAATTAGATTCCGTGCATTATACTCAAAATTGTTCACCTTTCTATCATAAAAGAGCGCAATATAAAATGCCAAATTTTAAAGTAAAAAAAAAAAAAAAGACAGCAAAACATTTAGAAAACCGGCCAGAGATACATAAATATTGCACCGCAAAATCTTAATCCGATTTATAGGTGAGGGGAAAAAATGATTTGAAAAAAGAAAAAAAAAAGAAGAAAAGTTCGTTTGTAATAAACGACAGGGATTCGTTTGAGCGTGAAGAAATAAGCGATAGAAATTAGTTTGAACACGAATTGTCAATTAAATATCGCTTAAGCCGGTGACACGAAAAAAAGGCCAGCGCCTTGCACTTGACACTGCTTCGCCTTTTCCACGATTGCTCTCTTGGACGACTCGCAGAAACGCGAGCACACACAACTCCCCTGACACTTGATACGCCGCAGCGTAGTGCGAATCGCGTTAATTGACCAGTTGGTCGACTTGTCGTATAAGGTCAAGCGCGCCAAATGCAGAGGGCTGGAAAATCAGATATACACTCGGCGTTTCGAAAACCGCAATACCGCAAACTCGTGTCTTCCTTTTGTGCCGACAAATCAGCTACATGTATAATTCATAAAAACAGATTGCAAAATTGTGAGCGGAACAAAAAAAAGCGAACATCTCAACTTTAAAAATTTAATCACCTCCAACTAAAAGAGAGCTGAATTAAAAAAAAAAAAATGTATCATCAGATAATTATTCGGTGTACATTTTTATATTTAATTGCGAATCAAATAACTGAACAATTAAATTATAAGAATGTTAATCTGACGAAAAATGTGATTATTTTTATCTTTATCAATCATTAAAATCTTGCTTTTTTTTGCATTCAAATAATCGAGTTTAGAACAAATTGCAAATTCATGCTTGAAACTTGTTCCATTCAAGAGTTGAATGATGATTAATGGAAATTAAGATTAGAAGGCAGCTCGGGCTCGTGGTACAAGGCAGAAAATGTCGTCTCTTCGATCGATTAGAGACTGGGTCGAACTCGAAAAACGTTGCATTTCGCTCGAGCGGTTTTAAGGAAATCGTAACGGTACTGCGAGCAAAAAGCGCCTCTGCACATCGTGATCAGTGTAATTAATCTTGATGAAGTCAATAGTCAATGAAATCATTCACTTGACGATATTTTCTCACATACATTTGCAGCCTACGATTATTTTTTACTATTCCTTTTTCTACAAAATATATACTGCCAATTAATACAGCTTACGTAATTAACTATTTTGATTGATCGTGATTTGTAGATTTGTTCATTAAATGGAAAAAAAAAAAAAAATTTAATTCACCAATTTAATTTGAAAATTGTAACCAAAAATCATCCTATGAAATGAAGATGAGAGAAATTAAAAATACAATTTTTTTTGTTTGCCGAAGATTAATTAAGAGTATAAGTTTAATTGTCTATGCGAAAAAAAAAAGACACATTCATAATTGACACGTTCCGTGCGTTTGATTGATCATATGGACGTTTATATTCCGATCACGGTTGAGAGTTGGATCTCAATGAAATGATGTTGACTGAAAAGTAAACCGATATTAATGTTAGCTGGCTATCATCGGAATGACGATACGTTTGTATCAGTTATTGCACAGTTCGATCAGGTTCCCGCAGAGAAACAGTGACTTGCCTCGGACTAATAGTTACGAAACTACATCCTGCAGCAGGCTCAACGTTGTAAAATGTGCGAATAAAATGCGACCGTCTCGCATCGGTGCATGCAAAATAACATCCGTTGCGGTTATTAATGCACATCAAATATTGTAAACGTTCGCTGTTTAGTCTCAATAAAGCAATTTTCTGATTCACTTTTATAGTCGATAATTAACTTAATAATGATTCATTTTTTCTATTACATCAAATAAAATATATAATAAAATAATCAAAAAAAAAAAAAAAAAAGTGCAAAAGATACAACAAATAGAAACATCTTTAAACATTGTATTTATAATATTTGTCGTTTATTTTTTTTTGCAAAAAAAAAAAAAAAAAAAAAAAAAAAAAAAAAAAAAAAAAAAAAAAAAAAAAAAAAAAAAAAAAAAAAAAAAAAAAAAAAAAAAAAAAAAAAAAAAGGTTAAAGAATAATTGCACTCATCGACATTGAATGTTGCCCCTATAATTTAAGCGGCGCGTACACAATGGTCGCACCGTTCGAGTGTGAAAAGAAGTGCGCGTAGTCGCATGTGCGCCCCGTTCCGTGGCTTAATGACTATTATCTGTCGCGAATTTGCAGTCCCCTCCCACTTGCACGTGTTATAATTTATTATTCGAGCATCACATCAGTTTGTATTTCGTTCGATACCAATCTCTGCTATTCAAACCAACTTTTCATATTTCAAATTGTTCCAAATTTCATCAAAACGTTCAAATTTGAAAATTTTTTTGTTTTTTGTTTTTTTTTTGTTTGTTTGAAGAAAAAAGTTTTAGGAGGATATCGGTTTTAAAAATGAAGAAGAAAATAACGGCGTCGGACTGGGCAAGTCGAACGCAGAAGAGATTGCGCGGCGCATCCGGAGGCTAAACTTGGTTGGCCCTTTTTCGTCGCGGAGCAAAACGAAATCTTGGAAAAGCGCGATGCTGGGGGACGCGTTTATAACAGGAGAAAACGAGCCTCGCATAATATATACCCAGCGTCGTCGACATCGCCAACAACTCGGACGTGGACGTTTTGTTCACATGTCGACTTGGGTTCGTCGACCTATCCAACTTTCCAGACTAAAATGAATAGGCTTAAAATTTGCGCACATAGAGATTCGCACGTTCACCTCCCTCGAGTCATTTCTTCTGTTTCTTACCTGTAACAAACAAAATATCAAACATTATAGGATTATTAATTTCATCACACTGAGAAAAATTAACATTGTTATATTGAATTACTTTTGTTAGTTGTGGTATTTATAGTTACTAAAACTAGAAATCTAGTAATAATGACTGAAATTCCAGTACTATATTTTAGAGTTTGTTGTTTAGTCAACTCAAAATTTCTAGTCAAACTGAGTAAAACATAAAGTAATGACAACTTGATCACAATTTTCAAAAAAAAACTTGTTCAAATTCTTGACTGATTTGATACCCTCAGATTCATGTGATATTATTAAAGCCAGTGCAAAAGTTACAATATTTCTTTCAAATTGAAATTCATTAGAAAATGCATCCTTTTTTGTATATATTTTTGATTAAATACATTCATTTCTATTAATGAACTTTACATCTTATTTTGAAACTTTTTAGTTTCAGTGTTTGACATTATTTATGGTTACGTGTAAACAATAAATATAGTTTATTGAACTATAATTCATGTTACTAAATTGCCATAATAGAGTTGACATAACAAGTTAGACTATAGTTGATCAGAAAACGAACTCTTATTTTCTAGTCAAGAATACCGATTTTTTTTCTCAGTGCATTAATAAAAAAAATCATTTTTGCATTAAAAAAAAAAAAAAAAAAAAATTAAAAATTGTTCACGACAAAAGCAGAAGTGTAGAAAATGAACGGTACACTCATTACGAATATGTCGGCAGTTTTCATAACAGTTTGAATATTATTTTCAAAGACCCGAACTGCTAATGAAAGTGCAACCGTGGCAAATAAGTATTAAAACACGCCGATGAATAATTATGCTCGATCGAGTGGCTCGCGTTCTTTGCAATTTGCCAAGCGCAACCTGTAATTACGCGTATCACCGCGTACGTCCGAAACATTTTTTTATTTTCTCTTCCAGCCGTCTCACTCTCGATCATTTTCGTATATGAGCATCGCACTGACGCAACATGTGGCATTAGACGCGCGCTTATTGCGCGTTCCGAACAATGCGATCGTGCGGCTTGCGAAAGCTATAGATCTCTAGATCACGAAACCCAACCGTGAGACCTTAAACGATCGTGAAAAAACAACGCTGGGAAAAGTCAGAAAAGACGGTCCAATTTATTACTCACAACTTTTTTCCACAGTTTTAGTTCTTTTTTTTTTTTTAAACATAAATTTATTTTAAAATTTAAAAGACTTTGAAACAAACTTTTCCAACAACTTTCAAGAAGACAAAAAAAAAGTGTTTAGTTGATTACAATAAAGATGACAATTTTACATTTGTTCATATCATGTGAGATTTGATTTCCATTAATTACTCGACAAGTTTTTTGTTGGTCGAAAAAAAGTTGAAAGCAAATTTGTATATTGATATTGATATCCGAGTCGTTTTCATATCGCCTACATTGAAAAATTCATTTCGGTAAAAAAAAAGAAACAGGACCGGATATACAATCTGAATGAACAGACACTTTCTTATTCCACACGCCGCGAGCTTTATCATTCAATAAATCCGATTCTTAGAGTCGGTCGGAAAATGTGCTGACATAGAGGTATTGCTCAAAAAAGTATCACACAACAATGGAGGCGTTACAATGTTTACGCATGACTATTATCATGGTATTCAATAGTTTTTTCTTATACCGTTTCTTTTTTTAACTCGCTTTCTTTATTTGCATCATTACAGGTTTGTAGAATTCATTAATTAGCAAAGTGGGTTAAATATGTGATTTCTCAATCATAATTGTCCAGCAAAAAAACCTCATTACGTTGTGTTTATTCAGATAAATGCCACTTAAAGGCTAATTCAATCTAAAAAATTTAATAACAAAAAAAAAAAAAGAACCATGCAAACAATTTTTTCATTCATTTTTTTTTTTATTCAAGACATAAAAAAGTAACTCTGTCCAAACAGATCATTAACTCCCCAAGTTTTAAAATTTATGTTCCAAATCTAGCGGGGGGAAAAAAATCAGTCTTTTATTATTTTTTTTAAATCGCGTGAAAAATCATATGAGGAAAGGAGAAGAAATAAAGCCGGTCCCGTAGCACCTGCTCGTCGGTTGCGAAGCGCCGATGCATCTTATGTGAAAAACGGCACGCGTGTTGGCGGCGAGCGGTTTGTTTAGAGAGAGCCTCTAAAAATAAGCAAACACACAAGTTCGGTCATACATCGGACATAAATTTTCTTATGTATCGAAAGAGACACCCCGTGCGTGAATAACGCGCTCAACTATGAATTTATGACTAAGTGACGTCCTTTTTTTTTTTTTCTTTCCTTTTTTGTATTCCAAATTTTTTAAGCACGGATTTCAAACGGATCCGGAGATCGAATTATCGGGACGCAGTTTAGGGTAGAAAGTCAGGAATGAGTTCCGGCGTAAATTCTAATTGTGAGAAAGAGAAATAAGGTTTTGTTTGAAAAGGTACTGATTTATGAACGAGGAAATTTATATTAAGAATGAAACGAAACGTTGTGCAAAAGAATGTAGCGTCTCGGCGTGGTAAAACGATAAGGAGCGTACAGGTGGCGCACGCGCAGACGAGAACAAAAAGTGGCATTGTGTGCTGAAATGAATTCCGCCTGCGATGGCCGCGAGTAAAAGAACACCCTTATGCCTGGGCATTACGGCCAACTTATGTAGCGTGCTTCCTACCATGTTTTGAAAATGCTAAGTATATGAGATGGTCCATTATGGCGGCGCTGCAGTTGTGCGTTGCAAAAAGTGCGCCACGCACGGAGGAGGAGCAGCAATAATCATAATCGACAACGACTATCTTGGCGGCTCTCTGCCGATATGATATCAGAACGCCCAGCTTGCAAATTTATTGTCCTTTTGCAATGACGAAATTAGAGTTGGACGATACGTTAGTCGGTGTCGGATAACCTGGCGTGTAATTCAATTTGTTCTGCCATTTATCACATTTTCACATTTTTCATCGAAATTTTAAACAACCGAGTGTGTTGTGTCTACAAAATTAAATTCAAATTTCAATTTCAAACTTGAAAATGAAGTAGTTGCAAATTATTCAACTCACGATAGAGATGTAAAAGTGAGTATTGCTTATGAAAAGTGATGGTTTTGTTTGGAATTTATGTGCACCGCGCACTACAACTTGGATTTACGGCATTACGGAAAAATTTAATTCCCTTCTTAAATAAACATCATGAACCTACTTTCGTTTGATTTACGTTTATTGCCTGTTCGATTTTCATGTGTAATTGATTAGATGATATTAACGTCCAGATTGCTGTAGAAACAAGTTAAAATGTCCAAGCGCGATGACTGTGTTCGATTAGAGAGAAATTTCTCGACAACAAAAAGAAGTTGATTGGAAAAATGATCTGGCAAATTTATATCAACTGATCGTTTCAATGATGTATAACTATTTTTTTTTTTTTTTTTTTTTTTCATCCTTATATATTTTCATTCAATTCTCTAATAGGATTTTTAATGAGAGAGTAAAATGGTGTGACGAAATGCGTGTCAAATTTCAGCACAAATGCATAAATTTCTCGACCGGCTTGTAATTTTGTCTCGCTGATTTACAGCTCTACGTGACTGTTAGTTTTTTTTAAAAACGATCAAATAGGCATAGACCGACGCTTAGTTACGTTATTGTTCCCGCATGTTTTGTCTTATAACCCAGACATTTTTCATAACCAAGCTGTAAAATTTCAGTAACTGATGGCGAGACTCAAAAATTGGCGTCAATTTTCGTGCAAAAAAAGAAGTCACGACGATTGTTCACGGATAATAATTTCCACTCCCAGTATTATATTACTCAAACAATAATTTAGTTCAATTCATTTATAAAATCGTTGTTTTTTGCCATTAAGCTTTATGATTTTGCTCTGCGACGTATTTGGTTTAACTGCTTTTCAACTTCCACTTGGATTGGCTAAACTTTCAGATCCTTTTAATTTCAACGAGACTTCAAAAATAAGTTTTATCGTGTAATCTAATCTCTATTCTACCTGTTTTCACTTGACAGTCGTGTTAGTTTTACGACAGTAATTAATTTATTTAATTTAAAAAATTGTACCGATAAGAGGTATCGATTAACATTTTTTGTTCAAAGTTTATTAAAAAAGATACAAGTTGTTTCATCTTTTTTTTTTTCTTTCAGGCGCCTATTCTACAAGAGGACTTAATTTTAGAAGGACGGTTCCATCAAATTGAGAAAGTCATCTCTGAGATTCTTTCGGCTTGTAACACAAGATCACAACTCATTAACGTCAACTACTCTACATTGGAAGAAGTTTTGTTTCTTGTTTTAAAAAGGAGCTGCTCATAGCGTATAACGATTCTCCAACAGTCGATTTGCATCGTAACGTCTCAAATCAAAATTTCAGGGACCTGGCAGAAGTCTGCTGCCGTTTACGTGTACGCTCAAAAAAAAAAAAAAAAAAAAAAAAAAAAAAAAAAAAAAAAAAAAAAAAAAAATCGATAAAACCAATTTTATTACGACACTTTTCGAAATAATAAAATCGAATTAAATTAAACAAAAAGTCAAAACAAATAAGAATCTTGTGATTGAATTAAAATGTTGATTTAAAATGCATCAAAAATCTTTTCAGACGAAGGATTTATGAAATATGATTGTAATTAGGACGGATCGGAAAGAAATGGCCGTTGATAAATATGTTTTAGTGGGCCCGGGCAAATTAATTCGTTAATCAAAGTTTAAAATTGGAGAAACAAACGTATCGGCGCTGCATGCGGGGCAACGAATTTTCGTTAGTATAATTGCAAGAGGAGAGCAGCGCTATATCATCCGGTTGCGCCTGCAGCCCCAATGCCATAGCAATGCATCGTGGTCAATTACAGTGTTACGGAACGTGAATCGCGCAGGCTTCCTCGTAGGATGCCGCGCCGATTAATTATACACATCGTTCTCTTTATGACGGTGTATTCGATTTATAATTTTGCGTCTGCCCTGTAATCAGAACGGTGGTGGTAAAATTTTCGTTAGAAAATTGAGATATTACGAGATTTATGTAAAACGCTTGATAATCATACCAATCGCTGATATTGATGCTCCAATTTGATGATGATGTTTATTTGCCTCACATAGACTAATTCATATAAAACAACTCATCATCTTTACAATATTAAATATAAATTGAAAAAAAAAAAAAACAAACGAGTACTGCATTCTGTAAAAAATATTGTCTAACAAAATGTAAAGTTGTGGATCTATGGACAAAAGAGAATACTATCACTTCAGAAACCTGGGTTCAATTCTTGGTGGAGTGCAACAATTTTTTTGAAATCCTTAAAGACCGATCTCGAATAGATCTAGCAGTATCTAAAGTTTAGATTTTAATCAGAATGAAATCAAAAAGTGATCCAAATCTGATCAAAATGATGTAATCAACATTTGATCTATTTTGGATCAAAAAATGATAGAAAAATGTTTACTCGGGGCATGAGAAAAATCAAAAATTGTTTGCCATCTTTTTCGAGTGTAAAAATAAACTTGGGATTTTTCCTCCTTCGCTTGCAAAATAAATTTGACTTTTTATTCATTGCGGTGCACTTGGGACAGTTGTTTCGACAATGCGCCGGTGCATCGAAAACAAGATCGCGTGACGAGCATAGCAGATTCGGGCTGCGTCAAATTAGGCGCTGTACAACAATTGTTACGTATCTCAGCGTCGCCGATTTTAATCGGCTCGTTAAACTTTGTCACGAATATAATGTTTGTGTGCATGTGCGTTTTACTCTGCGCGCACTCTCCCCTCAGCATCGATATTCAATGTAGCGACGTCGTTTCACTGTAACATTACAATTCATCATCGCCATTGTCTGAGTATGAAAACAAAAATCTTTCATTTAACGGCTATTAAAGTTGCAATATAAATTTTAATCTTAAAGTTTATGCAAATTATATACTATTTAAATTCAATGACAATTAATTTGCAATGATTTGTGTTAAGTTGAATATTTGTCTTCAAATTTCATTCAAATCGATTTTTCCTCGACAATTCTCAAAAAGACTTTACAAAGACAAACTTTCAAAAGATGTCCTTCAAACGTCATCTTAACATTTTTTAATCCACAATCGATATCCGATACGCTGCAATGAAACAAAAATCGAGATAAAAAAACCTATCCGATTGCTGACTTCTTAAAGATGATTTTTTTTATCAAATCAGAATATCTTGCAAGAATAATATACTTTTATTCGCTTCTCCGGTGTCATTCGCAGCAACTTAAAACTAATAACAGATAAAAAAAAAGTTGACCGTTAATCAAACCAATTGTCGTATACAAGTTGTTTAATAATGTTTAATAATAGTAACGATTTGAGACAATCATCTCATAATTTTTAATAGTGCTAAAATAATTATTATTGTCATTATCTGTGCATAATAGTTATGGAATAATTACTTAGACTTTGTGGTGAGTTTATTAACACTCATTAAATAAAATTTTTACTATAACGAGCAAATCAATAAAAAATATTAATAAAAACACTGCAAAAAAAATTTTAAACAAATTCTTCAATAAATATTTAATATAAATGATAAATAAATATAGTAAATATATTAATCAATATTTAATATATATAATAAATAAATATAGTAAATATATTAATAAAAATTCTATATAAATAATTAAATATAGTAAATATATTAATCAATATTTAATATAAATAATAAATAAATATAGTAAATATATTAATCAATATTTAATATAAATAATAAATAAATATAGGAAATATATTAATCAATATTTAATATATTCTTATACCATAATAGTATCGGAATGATAAAATGCGAGTGACCAAATAATGTCTTGTATTCTAGTTATTTTCTAGTTATTTTTACATCATGTATATTAGAATTCAGCAAATTTTCAAAATTAATAGTTAACAAATATTTTATAAACATAAAAATACACTCATATTTTATTCTCAGAGTATATCATCTCTGTTAGGTCAAGGTGAAATTGCCACTCTGGCAATTTGTTTATTAACATACATTACTTATTACACCAAGAACCGTGCCAAAAAATCTAAGATATACTTAATGCAGTAAACTTCTCAACAGTAATTTGTTGGACATTTATAAAAAAAGTATAAATACACAGAAGGAACGTTGGTTCTTCACAGTTTGCACCTTTAGCCTCTGTAAACGTAACCTCAACTTTTCTCTCAATCCCCGAGATGGCTTTTGCAAAGTCGTACTTGTTCATTTTTCTCGTGGTCTGTACCATGGTCAAAAAAGTTATTATCGAATAATGATGACATGAACTGTTATCTTAGGTAAACGGTAACAGTTTCTCTGACGTCACACCGGCCAACGCGGATTTATCACCCTCTTCATGATAACAAGTTTTATCTCATCAAGACTTATTTTTAAATGACAATTTGAATTGTTCAACTTGAAAATGTTATTGAAATAAATTAATTATTATGTTTATATCATCCTTTTGATGAACCTTCTCTTTGAAACTTTGAATTTAAATTTCAAAGTATTCAGTTTTTTTTTAAATGTTTAAAATTTTTTTTATTGTTATTTTATTTTCCAACTGGTTGTTCATTTGTTTTGGCATAGTAGATCACAATCTTTCATTGTGAACAGCCGCTTAAATGGATAAAAAAATACTCATGTTTATTCAGCGCTGCTGCCGTTTTTTTCTGTTCCCAGTGTGTGCCTGTTGCGAATTTGCAATCAAATTTTTAAGCCGTGAGCTTTGCTTCTTTTTTCGTGTCCAACTAAACGGTACACGCTTAAAGGCCTTATCGATGAAGAAGAGCGAATGCAAGACTTCGTAAATAATGCATCGATTTCTAATGCCGACGTGTGACGATTTTTTCCTCTACTGAGAATAATGAAGAAAGAAGGAAAGGGGAGGGGGAAGTTGCCCTGGAATGAAAATCCGAGTTCCATTTTGTTCGACGGTGTTTGAATTCCGACATGAGAAAAATGCGAACCATTCCTGTCCTTCTGATATGAGCTCGCAGAGACAGCTGACCCAGAATTCCCACTCGCTTATCATGAACATTTCAAATTTTTTAATTTACCCTTTTTATGAGATAAACAATTTTATAATCTCTTAATTTGCGCGACTCCCAAGCGTACAATAAGGAAAAGCCGTCATTGACGCATTTCTGCCTAATTGATTGCAATTTCTGGATACTTCTAGGTAATTCAACATGTTGCTTAGAAAACAAACACAAACAAATAAGTACCGGTAAATGGTAGATAGCACTCATCCTGTGCATAAACAAGGCTTGGCAACCGCGCGCACCCTGTCCTTTTCTCTAATTAAACCTCTCGCTTGGTTTTGATTCCTCTCACGAAGGGATCCTGCGGCATCAAATTTCCCGAGAGCGTCTACTAATTATTATTCCCCCCTCCAACCCCTAATTATCTTTTCAATCAACATTTTCATAATGCGGACACGCGAAGATTAAATAAACTTAGAAATAATATACTTGAATCAATTAAGTGATTAAATTTAAAGCTCAATTTAATCATCTTTAGAAACTTTATTCTACAAACTTTAACTTTTAAATTTTGATTAGTAAACAAATGAAAAAAAAAAAAAAAGAAAAAGAAATATGTAGAGGTTTGTTGATCATGAAATTAAGATGATGATTTTTTTCCAGAAGAGGGCTGCGGATTTGTTTATATTTGCTCGTTACATCCGGTCGAAAAGAAGTAGGCGAAAGAGTTAGAGTAATGAATTGGTTGAAAAATGTAAACCATGATGGAAAAGAAACGTGTGTGTTTGTCGTGAGAGGCGCCGATGAGAGACATTACGAACATCTCAACGCACTTTCTGAGACGGCGACTCTCAGCTTGGATCTCTCAAAGGGTCGAAGATCAGTAATAAAGAGTTGCCTGCAGACGAACCTCTCTTGAGTCACGAGAAAGTTGGTGGCATAAGGGCGCGCGAGAGTTTCGTTTTAAAACCAAGGGCGATGTCCTCTGACACGAAAGCCGATAATCTTACTTAATGATGATTCGACTCCGAAACTTGTATCTTCAACTTTGTTGCAACTTTTATAAATTTTCTTAAAACATTTTAAGTTTTTAACAAAAATTTGAATTAAACAAGTGCACACTGAATAAAATTGACATTGTTGGATTGAACTATTTTTGTTAGTTGTGGTATTTATAGTTACTAAAACTAGGAATCTAGTAATAATGACTGAAATCCCAGTTATCGTAACTGTATTAAATTT
>JAQQRF010002839.1:0-12637 GCA_030523145.1 Trissolcus brochymenae | reverse complement strand
AAATTGAATGGTTGGTTCCACATATTAGAGTCAGTGATGATGAAAAAATCAACTTGCTAAAATCTATTGCAAAAAATAAACCCATATCTATGAGTTACCTCTCTTGGGATTTAATGGAAAATCCGCTTTTACCAGCAACACAAAAACATGTATGGATACTCAAAACATCGTCTCAATTGGAGAAACCAGGCTTCATTATATTAGGTCTGCAAACTTCACGAAAAAATTTTAAAAGAATGAATGCAAGAAAATTTGACCCATGTGCAGTTCGGAATATAAAAGTATATTTGAATTCTGAAGCCTACCCATACGGAAATATTAACAATAATTTTTCTAAAAATGAAATTTCTGTAATTTATAAAATGTATGCTAATTTTCAAAGAGCTTATTATGGAAAAAAACCAGAACCTGTATTATTAACAGATTTTGCGGCACACGCCCCCCTCTTTTTGTAGTAGACTGTTCTAAATAGAGTGAAGCGATCAAGAGTAGATCAGTTGACATTCGACTTGAGCTAGAGTCAGAAGCCAATTTTCCTGCCATCACCGCTGCCTACTGTCTAATTATACATGATTGTATCGTTGAATACAATCTGTTAAACAGTGTCGTACGAAAATTATAATAAACCTAAATGTTGTACATTGTGGATTTGCAAGGTTTCAAATCGAACTGCAATTCTTTTATTGTAAAAGAAATGGCTGCTTATTGTGTACAAAATTCTAACACCATCGTGCACCTTTTTTCAACCACCCTGTGACTGGAAAACTTTGAGTGGAAAATATAAAGCAGTGAACAATTGGCTCTACTATAATTTTCATGCAATTCATTGGGATGAAGGTCTGATACCATACAATATGGTGCATGACGTAATCACAAGTATGTTGGTAGAAGCTACAATGATCTATGTGAAAGGTGAAGAGAAAAGGATCTGGTTGAGGAAAAGAAACCGATCGCTTACTGATGAGCGAGGAGGAGGAGAAGGAAAAAGATTCTAAACGAGGATCATCTTCATAACCAATTACATAACAAAAATTGTGTTGTTATTTGTACGTTATTATTTTATATAATATTTCGAATAATAAAGAAAAAACTTTGTAAAACGTATTATATCACATTTATTATCACAATATATGTAATAATTTAAAAAAAAATTTTTTTTACCTATACAAATCTTTTTTTACTTTGACATTCTAAAAAAAAAAAACTTTCCCCTCTTATTCTTTTCAAGAGTCGATTCAGAAGAAAAAGGAGAAAGTTTGTTAGTTTGTGAACAGCTTCAAAACCAACAATAATAATGTCTTTCGCATTCATTACAAATTAACTTTTTTTATTTTGTTAGTGCTTTTTATACTAAGCACATCTCGTCAATTTATTGGTGGATCAATTGTGTGTGCTGTTGATGATATGCCTCAACATATCATTAATACATATTGCTGAATAAGCTCAACGTTCAGTGTGCCGCATAAATTTCAAATCAAATTGCTCATCCAGAAGTATCTTTCTTCAACCCGGAAAAGGATTCCGTCAAACATCACAAATACTATCAATGGTTCGGCTTGTTCCTAGTTTTTCAAGCTATTCTTTTCTACATTCCTTATTATGTCTAGAAAATGTGAGAAGGTGGTCGTGTCAGAGCGTTAACTAGTGATTTTCATCATTTATCTTCAGATGGAATAACTTTTGAGGATAGATGTCACCGTCTACGAAAATATTTTCAGCAAAATATGTTTCTTCATAGTTCTTATTACTATAAATATGTTTTTTGTGAATTACTCAATTTGATAAATGTGATTGGTCAAATGTTTTTGATAGATTGGTTTTTAAATTTTGAATTTTCAATATATGGTTGGGATGTTTTATCGTATACACAAGTGGATCAAAATGAACGTATAGATCCAATAGCTAATGTTTTTCCAAAACTATCCGGTACAATGGTGAACAAGGACGGACTGTATTTTACCGATCAATGTTTTAAATGAAACAATTTATGTTTTCCAATGGTTTTAACTCATTTTTCTTGCAGCGATTACAACTCTCGCTATTTTTTATCGACTGATGACTATGTATTCAAGTTCGTTTAGACACTTTTTATTTAGATCAAAGTATGGTTGTATGGTTAGTGAAAAAGACAAAACATTTTTATGTTCAAAAATGTCTATCGAAGATTGGTTATGCCGAATCAAGTGGGTAAAAATATAAGTTGTAACCGGGGTTGCACTTTTTAGTGTCCCCTACTTTTTTTTCACTCTCAAATAAAATTTAACATAAAAAATAATGTATAAAATTTGATTGGGCGCCTGGTCAAGTGACCTTCTCGACTAACTCGACTCTTATCGGAACTTGAGCCCTCACAAACAAACGAATAAACAAATAAAATAATTTAAAACAAAGTAAGTCCGAGGACAAATTCTATTTATTGAAACAAGAAGAGAAAAAGAATGGCATGAAACAAGAAGAGAAAAAGAATGGCATGATACAATCAGTTGCCAAAGAATCCGTCGGAAAAGAAAGAAATTAATAAAACCATTAACTAAGTCCCCAATTTTACAATAAAATTAGCAAAGTAAAGAGGCTCCCTTTATCGTCCCCGGTCGATATCGGCGGGCGTAGGCCCTGCCCCATCGATGATCCGGCCTTTAGGGGGATGGTGCTGCAAACATCCAGGCTGCTGAGTACGTGGTGGCGTCTCGTCCCTGCCGCTGAAACAAATTTCGGTTAGTCGGTATCGCGTTCTATGGTCTATGCGTCGCTCAAGCTGGTCGCTCTAGTGCCCCCTTTCATTAAAAAAATTACAAGTTAATTTTCTTTGACAACCATTTTATATGACCATCCTGAAAAAACTCTTCGAGCTATATCAGGAAAGTCTCTCGGGCTCCTTTTCTGGGAGTCCCCGAGCCAATAAGCCCTGCCACGTTACAAAGTGCATTTCCATTTAAAAATCTAATTTTAGATTTAGCAACAGTTTTGCGAAATAAAGAGTGTGCGATCGAAAGTGCATCAACACTGGCTGATTGTAAAAACATTAATATAAAGTGGAATGACAATGAGATATATGAAGAAATAAAATGATTAAGTAAAAACATTTGTTTGTTTAATTTTATACATCTTTTATTCATATGGTGAACAAGTATAACCTCATGGTACAGTACTTATCAAATCTTGTAATACAACTCTCTTATCATCATTATAACTTAATGCTAACTTACTTTGACTTATCGTGTATACATTCTGCAGTCTATTTGTAATTAGATATTGATTAACATATTTTTTTCTCGATTGAACAAACAATTGTAATAATTTTCAAATCTAATATCTTGCAACGCAGATCGTTTTACATCTTTTAATCGATTATTTTCACGATCTTCACCCAACATCTTATAACTATACATTTTTGCACGCAGGCCTATGAAATGTGTCATAATTTCATCTTTCATCAGATCTAAAACATAGCGGTTGACGTGTGGAATATTATATGGATTATTTGGCGAATATCCTGAAGTATAATATTTTTGCAAATTTTCCTACACATATTTACAAATGTAAATATTATCAACAAAGCACTGGATGATCTGACTATCTGTATCGATGTAAAGTACAAATGCTGTGTTTCCAAATTTGATTTTTATATAATTATAGTAAAAATCATACATTACAGTCTTTGAGAAGTCGAGGATTGTGAACCCAACAAAATTGCTTTATCAAATAACAGTGAAGTCTTTTCAATTTCAATTAATAACGATAACGAGGTCGTCATCGATTATTATTGAAGAATGAAAGTTTGGTTTGTTGATTATAGCTTTTGCATCATAACGACCTTCGAATTTGTTGATTATTCTCACATCACGATATTGACGAACATTCTGACGACATTTTCCAAAAATACAGTTATTCATTAGTTTGAAAAAGTTATTTTCAAATTCGTTTGTTGATTTTTTGACGTAAATTTGTATTTAGGTCAATAAGATTCACATAGTGAATTACATAGTTCTTTTTTAGATAAAATATTCTCATCAGTTTGCTATATTTGCTTCCTGGTGGAGTACAATGTTTTGGAGCCAACGGGAAATCAGAGTGTAATTTAAATAAACTTTGTGGATATTCAAAGTCAACTTCCAAGATGAATCCTTGATCTGCGTCATTGGGGTGTCAAAGTTGAACTCATCTGGTTGAACCCATCGAAAATCTTTATATATAAGATGTGAACTCATGGAATGTCCACAAAGATTGTTCACATCTAAATACAAAATATAAGATGATGATTTTGATGGATCGTACAAATTTCCCATATATTTATTATTAGCTTCAGCATATCGACCGGTACATACCGCCACACCACCTCGTAGACCCTTTTCGTAAAGTGATACATTTCAGGGCAAGTAAACAATTCAATTTTTACAGAATTATATTTTAACATTGCATCATATGATAGTCCCGGCGCTGTACAATGACGTAGTGGATCTAAGCTATAAATTGTGATACAAGTCTTTCTGGAATTCTCAAATATATCCGACCGAAGATATGTCTCCGTTTGTAGAAATAGATCAAGATACTCTTCAAAATTTTTTATATCAAAACAAGTCCAAACGTGTTGCGTATGTGAATAGTCCTCGTCACTTATATGTTCATCATTTAATTTTGAATAAAAATCTTCTTTTGAAGGTAATTTTGCATCGTTGAATTTGTCCCAGCTATCGATATAATCATACGGACAAACACCTTTTCTCGTGACGAGTTTAAATTTTTTAAACTCATAATTTTTTAAATTTCTTAAACGTTTTTTTTTAACTTTACATTTAAACCTTCAAATTCTTTGTCAAAAGAAATATATGTCTCCTTATTTATTGGTAATAATTTCACTCGACCTGGATATGTATTAACTAAAATTAAATTAAAAAGTGTCCATCGTATTTCGACATGTTGTGAAATATACATGATATATAGTTTTTATTCTGATAATTGAGATTACAATTATTATGACTGGCACCTCTGATTCGACCAAAGAGATGATAATGATCTACAAACAGTTGCCTCTTCAAATTTTTTCTTATCATCATCTGATAGTATCATTGTTCTTTTTTTCGGTAGGAATCTTCATTTTACATTGTTTTTTAATTTGAAAGCAATCATTTTTGCGTCTTAAAAATAGTGTACCATGACCGAAATGATTTAAACAGCGATCACATACGAAAATTTTTCCCTTATGTTTTGTCAAATTTCTCCGCACTAATCGTGACAAATTTTTTATGAAACAATAGTGGAAAACGCTAATATCTTCATCAGAATCAGAGTCTGAATTTATTGAATCATTACGTTTGTCGACTGAAACCATTAAAAGATGAATTGTTGGTTTGTCAGATTTCACGAACTCAAATAAACAGGAAAGATATCTTTTTTTCGATTTTCGATTTTTTATTTTTGTTTCAATACTCTTCAAAACACCAACTGACGATTGAATTTTCAATTTCTCACAATGTTCGACATCAGGATTTCTCAAGTGTCTGTTCAAAAGTTTTAATGTTTTTGAATTTAATTTCAGACTATTCTCTATTTCAGCTTGAATAGGATTTTTTTAGCTGCTAATTTCACTGAAAATGACCTCGTTTTCGAATGATTTGATCACTAGCACGCGAACACTTACATACACCGTAAGTGGCGTGGACAGAACTGCCTTCTAGCGGAAAAAGTATGATGGTGTTTAGAACACTAATCGTTCACAAGCTGGCGCTTTCGCACGCTCATTATATAAGATACACTTTAGATATTAGAATTTTTCATTTATCTTTAACAAATTTTTGAATTAGATGTAACTATTTCAAAAATTTAATTGTTTTTTAATACATTTTTTTATTATGATTTTTTATAAATTCAGATCAATTTCATCATCTTCTTTTTATGAATTTTTTCGAGTCAGTGTTTATTATATATATTTTCAACAATTGAAAACGTAAATAAGATGTTTGATTTTAAATTATTTTTAATATGTTATTATTTATTTTTGTTTATTGATTTTGTTGTTTTTGGTAAATGTTTATTAATGCAAGTTAATTAACATTGATAAATTATAAAATTTGTCTAGAATATAAAGTTAACTATGTTGATTTAATTTTACGAAACGTATGTTTATTAAATGTTTAATGTTATTTAAATGCACTTATAAACGTTTTGAAATTTCAACTTTTACAGTCAACGTCTTCTCGGACATTATGTCTCTCAGCACTTTGCAACCCGAATTTATATTGTTCAAACTAGCTGTTTTTAGGGAGGGGGAAAGCTTATTGGGGGAAAGATGCATTGTTATGAAAAGAAGTACATAAATGTTTCCCATGAATTTTTTTTATTCAGTATACTGTAACGGAGTGCTCACTTTCTGTTTAGTGACCCCTATTTTTCTTTCCAAACAATAAAAATCATAACATAATTTAAAAAATTATTGTGAGGCACCTGGTCAAGAATTAACCGTCTCGACTAACTCAATCTTTTTGAACTTGATATCCTATCGCGTTAGGGACTTGGGCTATTAACGGACTTACAGACAAACAAAAAAAAATATATTAAGAAACAAAGTAAGTCCGAGGACAAAATTTAATTTATTAACTACGAAGAGAAAAAGGATGGCATGATACAATGAGTTGCCAAAGATACCGTCGGATTTCGATAAAAAAAAATCAATCGCTAAAAATGAGTCCCCAATTAACAAAATAAAGTCAATTAATACGCTAAAACAATTTACAAGTTACGACCAATCTGAGTGGCCCAAAATCATCGACGGAAATTTAAAATTCACAAACCAAAAATGACCTTTACAGTTACCGTTGATCAATAATTCAAATTTATAATGCAAAACTCATACCTTTCGACGACAAACATTAGCGGGACACAGCTTGGCTAGAACCACCCTGGACCGACTCGAAATTTGCGCACACCATTAAAAATAAATTTGACTCAAAAATACAAAAAACTAAAACGCTAAACCGCACGTAACTTTTCGCTGGCTCAGGGACACTCAGAAAAGAAGAGGGAGTAACGGTTTGCTGGCGGTTAAATAACCGTTCCCCCACCTCGGGCCCCCTTTATCGACCCCGGTCGATATCGGCGGGCGTAGGCCCTGCCCCACCGATGATCCGGCCGCTGCGGGGATGTTTCTGCAGACACCCAGGCTGCAGAGTACGGCCCGTGGATTTGCTGTAAATGATAAAGAAAATGATGGCGTCTCGTCCCTGCCGCTGAAACAAAGTTTTGTTAATCAGTATCGCGTTCTAAGGGCCCGTATTTCGCTCAAGCTGGTCGCATCAGTGTCCCCTTTATTACAAAAATTTTACTTCATTATCTTTGGCAACTATTCTATATGACCATCCTGAAAAAACTCTTCGAGTTCTTCCAGGAATGTCTCTCGGGCTCCCTTTCTGGGAGTCCCCGAACCAAATAAGCTCTGCCATGTTACAATGTGGCAGACGTACAATGTTTGTTAAAACAAAAAGTTTTAATTTTTAACTTAAATTTCGTTTAAATATATAAGTCAAATTTATCATGATAATTATTTTTTTGTAATTACTTCTATGAAGGAAACATTTTATTTTGTTCATTTTAATTAACTAATGGTAGAATGTCTTATGACTGATTTGATGCGCGTATGTTTGACTCAACATTTTATTTATTGAATTTGTCGGCACAAATTGGATTAACCTTTAATACATTCTTACAAATTCGCTTTATTTGTTTCGAGCCCTAACTAAATCTAAAATTCTGATGATTCGATCGCAGGTATAAGGCAGTGAACTTAAAAGGTAAACGCAGTGAATTTATAAAGGTAAACGCATGTTATACCTGTCATGTAATAGAAATTGCTTATATACAACTGTCATCAGAATTTAGTATTTGCAGGAAAGCTTCGTACGTCGAACAAAAACATTATGAAATATGATAGGTAAAACTAACAAAAATAAAATTCTAAATGATTTTTTTTACGAGATTGATTTTGATTTGATTGATGATTTTTTTACTACGAGATTGACTTTCGTTTCTAAAACTTCCAATAATTATTCGGAGAATTTAATAAAAATTGTTTAATATTTCGATAATTTTTTAGGCTTAATAAATTCAACGCTAAAGATACTTTTTACAAAATGTGTGGTAATTTTTTCTTCGAATATAATAAAATAATCAGTTTTCAGTAAAGACCATAACAACAGTGCCCTTGTTTCCGACGTAGTGGCGTTACTATTCAGTTTCGTAAAAAAATGGAAAATTTTAGTATTTTTTTGGACAACAGTTCTCGCCGTGTACGAATATTTTAAATGTGCGAAATTGTCTCAAATAAAACACAATGAATATTTATTACAATATACAATTTTTTTAATAATTGATATACGAATTACATGACATTCTGCAAACTTAAGAAAAGAATAAAATGAGAAATTGTTTCATTAATTAGAATGAAATCACAAGCGATACAATTATTTTGTTCCGAGTTCCAAGTAAATCAAGCTGATTTAGCTAGAAAAAGAAATTATTGTAAAGCAAGTCGAAATAGTTTTGTAAGAAAAGATAAAATAAAAACAAAAAAATTTGCCGTCTGAGTAGTCCACTAAAAAATGGGAGGGATGAGTGTGAATCGAAAGTTAAAGCAAGAAAAGATGGTTCTTACTTAGATTGTCACATGATACTGGGTAGCCAAATAAAGACAACCAGTGACGCACAAAAGTAATGAAAGTATCACAAACAAGTTACACAAACCAGTGTAGTCAGATAAAGACGTACACTTAGTTCGACAACTAGTAATGTGGGAGAATATCACACAAAAGCTACACAAATCGGTACGGCCAAGTCAAGACATATACTTTGATTTGACAGCTATAAGTGTGATAGAAATGAAAAGGAGATATCAAAAAACAAGCTATACCAACAAGTACAGCCAAACAAAGACATACTTGTTTTAACAGCTTGCAAATTGTTGAAACTTAAAACATAATTTTCAATAACGATTCTTACTTTTGATTGTTGTTGAAAGAATCAAGAGTTAGTTGGCAGCAGTATCAGCGACAGACAGTGGCAGCAACGAGGGCAACAATAAGCAGCAATGAAAGTAGAGATGGCGTCGGGTTTGGCACAAACAACTTTCACCGATTTACAATTATTCGTTTGCGTTTAATATGATTCATCCGCACAATATATCGCACTGGTAGACTCAGTTATTTTTATTACTGAACTATTTGTGGACAGTCAAGTAAGAATTTCTTGCCGCTGAACAATTCGAGGACAGTGAATTCAACCGAGGATGAGTCAACCGAATATCGATCGCAAGAAAAGACTGATTTGGTCAAGAAGATGACACTCAATTTATTGAGTTTAGGACAATAGAGCGCGACGTTTAGAGAGGGTTTTCCTGGAATTTACGAGGGCGATTTTATTTTCTAAAATTCATGAGTTTCCAAAAATATGAAATGTCAATATAAATTTAAAACATTTATTGCATGAAAATGCAAAATGATAATAAAAATTTTAGATCAGAAGAATTTTATAAGTGTATCGTAGTTGTATTAATTTACTCAACTAAATATGTAGATTACTATTATGATATCTTATTTTCGAATAATCTGAATTGATTAGTCTGTTTTTTCTATTATGTACCAATTTTTCAAGCTTTCTAATTCCAGTAGCGAAGTTTGAAGACATCTCACTTAACATTGAAGTGTTAGAATTAAATACGTTATTTATTTTTCACTTAATTTTAGTGAAAAAATAAAAAGGTTTGGTTGTTAATAATACAACATGTGGAAATTATTCTTGATGTCTTATTGTTGAGTTATTGTAAATGAATTGAGTCGAACATTTTATTTTTATGAATGAAACGTAATGGTAGGCATTACGTAACACAATAAAGAGGGTTTGTAAAAAAAAGCACGAAAAGGGGAGTAAAACAAAGAATTAAAAAAAATAAACAAAAATAAATAGTTTTAAAAAAAAGAATGAAAATGGGATTTAATACAAGAGGAATAAACGAAAAAAAGATGAAACTAGGATTCAAAAAAAAAAGAGAGAGAGAGAAAAGTGAAAAAATGAGAATTTCTTAAAAGCATGGACAGGAAATTCGAATAAGGATTTAAAAAAAGAAATAAAAAGCATAAAAAGTGGATTTAACAAGATTTAGTTCAACAAAAAATATGCATTTATTCTAATCATTTAACCTGCTTAAATTCAGAAGCAAAGGGTTTTATTTCCGTATCCAGTTGCACGAATAGTGGTGTAAAACGAACGTTGGCGTTTGCCGGATTTCTATGAACCTGAAGTCCATTTTCACTCGTTGACGAAATTTTAGTAGGTGATGATTTGCAATAAATACTGCGATTCTCGTACATGTGACATGTACTAAACATAATCCATATCTGGGAGGTCAGGAAGTTCTTCTTCTGGACGGATGTAAGAAACCTCTACGTTGTAACCGTCGATGGTAAGTTTATTAGTGTCACACAGTATATTTTCAGCAAACTTGAAATTTTCTATTTCCAAATTTTTTTTCCATCGTTACTTAAATGCGAACCAAAGTGTTCATGTGGCAGAAGAAGTCCAAACAATTTATTGCTTCAAGGCAAACCTCCCCTTACAATCCGCGTTATAAAAAGGTAATTGTTGCAATATACATGTATAATAACAATTTGGCATTTTAATATGCCAAACGCCGGATAGCCATCCGGCGTTCCACTCTATTGTATGCGCTTCTTCCTGGAGCGTTCGTGATTACAAAAATTGCGTTGAGGTTAAACTTTTTAAAATGCCAAATTGTTATTATACATGTATATTGCTACAATTACCTTTTTATATCGCGGATTCTGATCCGGACCGCCATCTACGGAAATAATCATGACTGGTTTCACAGAATCCGTTTCAGTCCTGCACAAGTTTTTGAAAATATCCATCTCCAAAATGTTCTCAATATAATTGACATGGGTAAGTGCTATTGACGAGCTATGTTATCAGTTCGAACCGTAATATAAGTTGGTCTGGAGTAACCTACGGCTTCAAAAAATTTTTTAGCCCCCTTGTACGGCGTGGCGCAACTCGTCCGAAACGTACGTGCCTTCGTACCTCGAACTGTTATCACACCCCACGAGTTCCAGACATTTGTCACCGACGAGGACTCGTGGGTGTCCCTACAGGGTACTTTACGTACTTGCACGCCCACGGGTACAAGCTACAAATGTCCGTATACTTGATTGTTTCGTTGCCACGTGGTTTATAAAACGTGGCCATGTTTGCTACACGTCCTCCGAAAAACGCATCGAGTCGAGAGCTTGTGTCAAATGCTTCTCTAAGGAAGACAAAAATTTGACTGCTTCGTCGTTGGTTTCCAGGGGTATTCCCGAAAAGAGCACTCCCACTCTTCCACAAGCTTGTAGCCAGCACCCTTGATACGCTCAGAAACGGAACACGTCCGCTCGTACCGCTCTGTCAGACTTTCGTGAATACGTTTTCTTTTGCTGTCTGTGGGGCATCGGTCGCGTTCTGCCTGGAAACATTTAGGACAACCGTGCCAATAACTGTGAAACTGATACCGTGAAACAATACCGTGAAACTGATAAACGGTGTTTGTGGATGGATCATACCCGTCTACAAGAACTTCGACGGACAGACGAATCTCCCGACCGCGCGAAGCGTGTTGAATCGTGGCACCGTCGGCTCTTTCACGCAGCGCTAACCATTTCAGAGCCATGTGTGATTGACGATCCGCAAGTCTGTACCCGCCGCGCGGAATCAGACCTATCATGTTAGAGGGTAGGAAGATTTTCACAATATTTTACCCAATAGTGGGTAATTTCTTTTTGAAAATCAAAAATGTAATTTTAAGAAAAGAGATCGTCGTACCAGTTGAAGAATTTTTTCCTTGCATCCTTGTTCATCTGGTCGGGTGAATAAAATTTTTTGTCGGGTATAGGCCCGACGTAATTCTGGTTTGAGATAGTATTAAAAAAGTGGGGAAAGTAGCCCTTCTCTTCGGGAAAGCCGAAAGCCTTGGGGAGTTTGCCCAATGCCATGTGGAAAAAGTTGAGACTGTTGATGAAATCCACTTTCTCAGCGTAAATCATCTGGATGATTTTTGTACCGTTCAAAATCAGCTGTGGAACCTCACGTCGTGTTTTGATAATGTGGCGAAGAAGGAATGTCGCGTCATAACCTTGAGAGTTGTAAGCAATGCACACTGTCTTTTTGAAAAAGGGATTTTTTTGGAGAATCACGTTTATGTTTCACCGGTTGCATGTAGCAAAGATGGTTCTCGCAGCTGACTACTTGTTTGCAAACAAGGCACTTGGATTTACCGCAAAGGCGCAAACCGTTGAGTCTTTTCATACATAGAGCGCACAGCTTGACAGAATCATATACGCTTTTTGACGGTGCGAACGAGTCAGTATGTTTGTGTCTATCGAGACACTTTTTACCGAAAAAATACCGACGGCAATCACCGCAGCGAACCTGTTGTGTGGTCTCGCAACGAGGTGTTGAGAAACAGCGTGGACATTTCTTAACACAACGGTGTTTTCCAGCTATATGGTACCCGGCATTGCAAAGTTCGCAATAGTTGCGAACACCGAGTGCCCCAGTAATGTTTAAAACGGGCTCGAAATGGTGCGTGTCTTCGTAATAC
>JAQQRF010002809.1:0-10767 GCA_030523145.1 Trissolcus brochymenae | reverse complement strand
ACTAGAATGGTAGCGCGCGCTTCGCGCGCGCTGTCCCTTTTGTGGTATGATACGTCTCCGAATTTAAAAGATATACTTCATTTTGTATAGTATATTTTTTGAATTCTATTTTCCAAGTTATTTAACAAAATTATAAATTTATTTTATATAGATTGGTAATTTAGTTTTATTATTTCAAAAAATTTTGATTTTTCAATATATAGTTATAATAATGTAGTAATCCCTTTTTATAAAGTTGTCCCTCTTTTAAAGTTGATTGAAGGAGAAAGTTGGCCGTATGTTGAGCTATTGCCTATATTAGTGCGTCAACGTTTTATTTTTTGATAGCTTGATCACTTCAATAGGGCTAAACCAAAAATTCCACTAAACATCTTCTAGTTAATATAAAAAGATGATTGTTTAACAAATTAAATAATTTAACAAATTAAAAATGAAAAATTGTACTATTTTAGTTTATGATTAATATTTCTTGAAATATTAATTATATCCGCCAACATTAGCATTACCCAATGTGCACCGCGAGGAGGTTGTTGGTCGGGTTTAGCACATCATGTGGTCCTTAAAAGGACCGATAAAGGACGGCTTCTTTTGTTAGCAGATTATTTGGATTAATCATTTTTTAACCTAAAATTTCTTTGTAAACATAATTTTTTGTATAATTATCTAGACGTTCAGTATTTGTGTACACTTTCAATGAATTCCATGATTTTACTCGTGAAAATGCTACGTATAGTTGTCCATGACTGAAAATTTGTTTATTTAAATCAATTGCAATTTTGTCAAACGTTTGTCCTTGTGCTTTGTTTATTGTCATAGCAAATGCAAGTTTGACAGGAAATTGCCTCCTTTTCAAGACGAATGGATAGATATCTTCTGCGCACACAGTGATGCGATTCAAAAAGACAACATCTCCTGTTTTATCTCCTGTCAAAATTTCGCACTTTAGCAAATTATTACCTAGTTCCAATACCAATAACCTTGTACCATTGCATAAACCTTCGCTGATGTTAAGGTTTCTAATTAGCATGATAACTGAGAATTTTCGCAAACGAAGTTCATGTGGTGGAAGACTTGGAGGATTTAAGGTATTGAGATACTCAGTCAGTAACGCTTGATTAATGTCATGATTATCGCTGGTCGTTTCTGCCCTGTCAACACTTGTATAGAGTTTTTCAGTAACTTCATCTAGTAATTCAATGACTTTGTCGTTTATTTGGTTTACATCTGCATTTCGCGCAGAAAGGATTGCTCTTTTAGCAACTAATCGGTACTGTTTGTTGTTTATCAATTCTTCATAAGTATCTTTGATTATGTCTTCATTAACATTTGCTAAAATTCTCTGGGGAATTTCAATATTATCAGCAGCATCATTCAAAAAACCATTACCTAGATCTAATATGAATTTTGCGAATTCTTGTTCATCCTCTAAAACCCGCATGTTTTGAGTCAATGGAAAAATTTTGAAATTTTGCCATAGACAGCTGTTTTTAATTGATAAGTTCACAGATTCACCTCTTGTTGCTCTTGGTGTGACTGGAAGTAATTGCCGAAAATCTCCACCGAGTATGACAATTTTTCCACCAAACGGTTTATTATTTTGCATTAAATCTTGTAATAAACGATTCATAACTTCAAGGCCGTACCTTGGTGCCATCGGAGCTTCGTCCCAAATAAAAACATCTGTATTTCTCAAATCTTCGGCTTGTTTCGATTGAGCTTTTACACTTGATGTTGAATCAGCATATAGAGGCACAGGTAAACTTAAAGTTTTGTGGGTTGTTTTTCCATTAGGTAGCAATGTGGCTGCAATACCTGTAAAGGCCATGGTAATAACTATTTTATCTAGACCTGTCAATAAATAATACAAAGTTGTGTAGATGAAAGTTTTTCCAGTGCCACCTGGTCCATCGATATACAGACAATTGTCTTGTTTAGTTTGATCAATTTGTACGAGGTCTACAACATAATCAACGATGTCTTTCTGATTAGAATTCAGTTGATTGTATTGAGCTCGACCAAGTGATAGTAATTCGCTTCGTACAGTATCGGCAATTTCATCTTCTGTTTCAGCTGTTATTGGGTCCATTTCAGGAAATCTGGTAATATCCCAACCTTCTTTACGAAGTAACTTATTAATGTCAGAATATGCTTTTTTTCTCCCCACTTCTTCACCGAATTGACGTATAAAGTCTTCCGACATTGGTACTTCGAATTCTCTCCATAATTCCATTGGATGCACAGGTTGGCAATGCATCAGTATTCTGACAAATAGTAATCTAAGACGTTTTGGCATCATCCAAACCGTTGCTTCGTCCAAAGCTTTTCTCCATTCATTATCATCTTCAATTAAACCCAAAGCTAAGCATGCTTCTGTGAATGTTCCATAAAGCTCGCCGTTTACGGTTCTTAAGTCTTCAAAACTTTTTGCACCTTTGACATTCAAAAGAAGAATACGTAAATGAAATAATTCAATTTCAGTTGGGCTAATAGAATACATGCGACCTATGCAATCAAATCGAGTTTGACGTTTTTCCCAACGTTTATTTTTGAACACATAATGTGATGGTATGTCCGAATATGTGTACTTTCTTGCATCGACGTCACGGCAGTTCAATTTAAAGTAGTCTAATAACATTGTTGTCCGTTCTAATGCAGAACGTAAATTTTGTTCACTACCATCATCAGTAATGACAACATTTTGTCCATTAGGCAAGTGTACTGGTAAGCGAGTGACAGCGTGACTTTTTTCTTGTAAATGTTTGCCTACGATTCTCCAATAACCTTCTACTGGACCTACATAGCGTGCCTCAACATAATCATGTATTTCATCATGAACAATTTCAGAGTGATCAACATTTTCTCCAATGACAACATTTGCTGCGTCATGACCTTTAAAAATGTATTTATACAAGTATTTAACTGACCTGATAGATGTAACAACTTCTACGTTCAGATGACAATTGAAAATTTTAGACAATGTTGGACAATAAGGCACAACGTATCGATTGTCAACTGTGAAATTATTCGTCTTTTCATATAAAAGACCAGTATCTCGTCTGCAATATTTTGGGTATCCATTTTCATCCATAGTTGTTTCATTGTTGAATGGTTTTGGAAAATGTTTTGAACATTTACCATTTTTCATACACCAATTTCCACATGGTCCATGGATCATATTTTTCATCACAATAGAATGCAATTTTGCATCGACTACGGAATCAGGAATTTCTGCTGAAATGTGTTTATCAACTAATTCAGGAGTATCAATTTTTTTCTTTAATGTGACCAAAAGGTGCATATGAGGTAGCCCACGTTTTTGGAACTCGATTACGTATACATAAGCTCTTACTTCTCCAAAAAATCGTTGTTTCATAATTAAATCGATTAAATAGTTTTTCTTGATATCAAACACTCGAGCGCAAATATCGGGTCGATCTGCTGGCTGCTGACCAGTTAGCAAATTTTCTTTAATTTCGATCCAATTGGGATTACATGTCATTGTAATGAATAAATCAGGTTTACCATGTTTCCGAACTATAGCCATTGAGTCTTGGTAACTTTGCATCATATTTCGAGGAGATCCAATAAATGAAGAAGGAAGAATAATTGTTTTTCCTACTCTACAATTTCCCGCTGCAGCTCTTCGTTCTAAGTGATCCATCAATCCTTTATATTGATCGACTCGTAATTGTTTCTGATTATTTTTACACCATGTAATTCGATCTTTTTCAACTTTGACGTAATTATCAACGACCCACTGTTGGAATAAACGTTGTCCCAATAGAAAAACATTTATATCATCTCTTATTGCCATACGATATTGTGCGTACATAGATCTGGTTACTCGTTTTCCGTTAATTTGTTTCATACCATCGTGCCATCCTTGAGTTCCATAAGGATAGAATAATGGATAAATCCACGGTTCAACTTTCGGATCCATTACGCTAATATTTTTAAGAGATCTAGTATTTTTATTTATTATAGTCACACAACTATCTGGAATTTCTCCATCAGCTGTAGTGGAAAAAATTGCTGCAACTTCGTTCGTTCTTTGCACGTTATATCTACCACGATCAAATCCACTTCTACTGTTGATAAATGCCATACTCAAGTTTTGTACATCAAATCCTAATTGTTTTTGCTTTTGAACTTCTTCATGCATCATTTGATAAGATCTAGCGAATACATTGTTATTCCTAATTATATCATCTAGCATTTTCAATAATTCTATATCAAGATCAGATGTTGAATTAATTCGATTTTGAGTCGCTTCGTTGGTGTCCAGAATGAAAAGTTGTCCAAAACTGGCTAATGTATTCTCAGAAGGGTACAGTGATGTGTTATATCTGTAATAAATTTGACCAAAAATCTTGAAGCACGGTGGACCGTTTCTTTGTGAGCTAAGATTTGCTAAATTTACATTTAATGATGCAAAAGCAAAAGCACTATTGTAACTTCGTATATTTCTCAGAAAGTGGGCAGATTTTTCATGGTTTCCACTAATTAACTGCTTTATCACGTCTGGAAGTTGGGGTAATGGATCTAACTTCACTTTCCCATGACTGCATGTTTACAAATAATATCCATTTTACCAAGATAATGTTCAGTTATATTATCGATATTTAATCTGTTAAACCCTTTCCTTTTTGCTGCATAACTTTGATAATATCTTTTTCTAGTATCTTCGGTGGAAGGGATGTTTTGCAGTTGATTTTGTTGCCTTCTCAAATTAACATCATCAATTTCAAACAACGGTCTTGAGTCACTCTCAGTATGACTGAAATCTGAAGTTACATGATCTCTGTTTCGAACTGGACTTTGTAGGTTCAATCTTTCATTGGTTAATGTTGCAGGTAAATGGATTGTTTCTTGATTTGATGGCATCTCGGTATTAACATTAACCATTTCAACCAGTTCAACATGTTCAGGATTTTCAAAACGCGCTTTTTTCATAGCAGAAGAACATGCACTATCGATTACAGTATAATCTTCTTGCGTTAATTCTTTTTCTGTGTTGATACTATTATTTGCACATGGTTGATTTGAACATGTTTTACTCTTTGAAGAAGATGAAATTAACGTAGAACTTGTAATACCACGTTTAATGATTCCTGGAGCGTAATAAACATTTTGTACAACAACAGCGTCTGGTGTTTTCGAAATTAGTGAGATAGTTTGACTTTGAGATCCACTTATTTTATCTTGTTGAATTGACGATGTTCCAGGTTCATCAACAATCAAAACTTGTTTTGGAGAAGGTGGTTTTTCTTTGTTGAGATTGTTGAGATTGGCTTGTTTCTTTTTAGTGCGACTTTTCTTTTGCTCTATCGCATTTTTTTCGCGTCTTCGTCGACGAAGTTCTTCTTGTTCTTCTTTAGATCGAATAAGTCTTTTCCTTCCCATTTTTCAAATTATTGTTTACTAATAATATAAATTAACAATAATGATTTAAAAGAGTATCTTTGCTTTAACACAGATAAATGAAATAAATAAAAGAGTTTTATTTTCTCTGGAAACAAAAAATATAATTATATTTCTTCTGAAATATCAACTGATAACGAATGTTCATAAGATAAATAATTTTTGTTGATGACTTCTGTTTTGCAATCAATTTTTGTTCAATAAAATCTTAATTCTTCAATAAATTTTATTCAATAAGATCTTTATATTTCTTCAATAAATTTTATTCAATAAGATCTTTATTCTTCTTCTTCAATAAATTTTATTCAATAAAATCTGTATTGTTCTTCAATAAATGTTTGTTCAATAATAATCTTGCTGTTTGCCTTTTTATTTCTTCCTTATTCAATAAATATTTGCTCTATTAACTTTTTATTACCTGCTTTTTAAGTATATATATAATTTAAAACAACAACATAGGATTTGAAATAAACTTTTTTCATTAAAATACTGTTTCTATGTGCTAAGATCCAAATTCATTTGAATTACTCAATTTTAAAAACTCTAACTATATAATAATTATAAACTTTCAATAATGAATCACAGATTAGTAGTTAAATCTCTTGGTTAAATAAAGGAAGAGTGTAATACACCCACAGCAGTAGAGTACTGAAAAAAAAAATGGATAAAAAATAATAACTATTAATTCAAATTAATTTGATAAAATTTTATATCAGTGGCTTGGAAAAAAAATGTAGTTTTTGAATTTGAACAATGTTAAAACTTTAACATACATCTTCACATATCATTTTAACATTAATCTTTTTCATACTTGTTAATTGTCAATAAATTTCTCATTTCCCAAGAACTGAGTTATTTGTTTTTTCCTTTGAGCCACTGAATATTAAGATTTTATTATTTTTTTATGATAAGCATAAATATAAAATAAATTTGTCATCAGACATCTTTGATCAACTCGTTTCAAAACAGGGTCAAATGTAGTGAAAGGGTTGTGAGGTAGTGAAATTAATTATATATAATATGTATAAAAATAAAAAGTAAAGATAAAAAAACGTTTATCTATAACATTTATAAGAAGCGAAAGAATCAAATCGTAACGCATTTATTGAGAGAGGTACAGTGATTGTAAGTAGACTGATCCAAATTTATAAGAATTATTTATATACAGCATCAATCACCACCGATATGTCTGTTCAATTCTTATATACCGATTTGGTTTCTAATTTTATTTCAATTTTTGTTGATATAATAAACTCATTGAAAACAAAAGTATATGTGATTGAAAAAATAAAATTAACAAGTTTTAAAATTTCATACAAAATTCAAGTTACCTTTTGAATAGATGAAATTTCTAATAATAAAGTTTTCTGATAAACTTTTGACGCACTTTATAATACGCCTCTTAATTGTACATTACTGAACACATAATATTTTTTGAATGTTGATTTTCTACCATTAAGCACAATTTTGCTGTCAAAGATATTTTCTTCTTTTCCAATCTTTCACCTATTCTCATCTGTGTAACACATTTCTCTTATACAATTCAGTAGAAGTAATTATTTTGTTTTCGTTTTGACAACTCCTCGTGAACATTGCAGTTTTTCATAGATAGAATAATTGATTTTTTTCAAATGTTGCGAATATAAATATAAATGAATGATTCAATATATGTTTAAAATAATTGAGTTTAGAAATAAAATTTTAGAAAACGCTTAACAATCACCTCCAGTAAAAAAAATTAAATTTTCTATTATTTTCAACATTACAATTTTTCGAAAATTAACTGCAAAAATTTTGTCGATTTCATTTTTAATTTATATTTTTTTATATTGAATTTTGTTGATGGTAATTTTATTTTATCATTTTTTAAGTTATTTTATTATTCATTTATTATCAGAACGATTCAACTGTGTCTGTAAAGAATTTCGTTAGATGGCACCATAGTATGTTTGAATCTGTCCAACCTCTTTGCCTAAGCCTGTCAGCTCCAAAATCGAAAACAATTGGTGCTGAATTTGTGCATTTGTGCTTTGATATTGTGTGATTTCAATTTGGCCAGATTATAGGTAAGATACAATATTTGTGATTGTATAATATGCATTTCACTGAACAAACCATTCGTCTGCAAACAAAATAATGAACAATTCAAAAATATTGTTTTTTTTAAATCATAACCGTTAATTTCAGCTTTCATTATCATTATGAGTATTTATGATGAATTTCGTGACGATCCGAGAGCCCTTATTTCTGAAAAGTCCCTATTCCATGCAATGGAAATTGGAAATGGATCAATGTGAGTATTTTTATCATAATTATATTATCATTTATTATCATAATTATAATAATTTCATTATATAATTAATTTTCATTCATGTATTTATTTTAGTTGGTTTATTGGTGTTGTACGGTCACTGCATGTTGACATGAATTTCCAACTAAAAAATGGGTCCAAAACAGCCTTAATGAATGCTCTTTTATCAGACGACCTTTATGAGCAAACAGCTGATTGGACAGTAAGAGTGTCAATTTGGGGTGACGATGTAAATAAATTTAGACAATACTTTGAAATTTCCAACGTGAGTAGTAATAATTATATCACTATCAAATACGTGCTGTAAAATATTAACTATTCATCATTTATAAAATTATTATAGGTGCTTCATATAATTGGTGCATATTCAAAACCAAGTTATGCATCTGGTGGAGGAACCGTTCCTTGCGACATTACAATCAAGGGATACACCAAGATTGAAATCATTGGGAAACTTCCTGAAATTGAAACGTTATCGGAAAATTACGAAAATGTTGTTCTGGATAAATCTTTAATGGACCACAGTGACAAATTGGGTAAGAATTGATTGATAAATTTACAAATATTCTCTCTTTTGCTTTTCAGTTCTCTTAGAAGGATTTTTAAAATACAGATTCTTCTATAACACCAACGCAAAATCATACATCAGTACACTTGCACTTGGTGAGTTTCGGTTGCCAATCAGATGCAATGACAAAAATGTTACGAAAGATTTTAAAATTGGAATGAAAGTCCAAATCAAAGGTCATCTGAATTGCTCTGGTTTTCCACCCTTTTTGGAGATTCAAAAATCTGCGGACATCAAGAAACTTGGAAACATTATTTTATCTGAAGAAGATCTGGATAATGCGGTTATCATACCAAAAAAAAGACGACCAACTGATGAAGCAGAGGATGATAGGAGTACAAAAAAAAAAGAAAAAAATGTTGTCGAAAAGGAAATTTTGTCGCAAGAAGAAAAAAATATGGAAGAAAATATATCTTTTGGAGAGACAAACGTAAATAAAAATTTTAATATTAATCATTCGAATATCATCTTTTTATTTTTATTTTTGTTTGTTTATTTTATTTTTCTTCTAATTTATACTTTTTTTATTTTTCAGGATGTGTTAATGGATTTATTAATATAAGGACTTCTCTATTATACTTATTGCATTGTTCATTTACCTTTGACTGATTATAATATTATATATTTCATTTTTTAATAATTATCAATAAATGCCATGTTCTAAAATGATTTTGTTATGAGTTTTTTTATAATACACTCTAATAGCCTCTTTTTATAAGTTTAATAAGTTTGATTGATGTTCGAAAATTCAAACGAAACTTGACTTTCAATTGTTTTAAAACAGTGAGACATTATTTTATAATAAAATAAGAAAGAACGTTAAACGTTATTGACTCTATTCTTGTTAAGAATTAAGAAATCGGAATACGTGTGATTGGAAAAAAAATGTCATCAACTTTGTCAATTATAAAAGACAAAAGTCTTTTTACAAAAAGTGACCTTTTGGAAGAAATCTCCGTATACGATGTTTTGTAAGTAGTTTTTATTTTTTTAATCATCATGTTTTTAACCTTAAATAGTAAGTCATATTTATTTCGTTCTTTTCCAGTCAATTCACTGGTTATGTGTGTGCAATCAACCCAGTACAAAGAAAGTTAGAATCAGACAGCAAAAAAACGTCTCAACGTTTTTTATTTCAAATGAGCACCAATGGAAAAAATTTATTTCAATTTATTGCGTGGGGATCTATGGCCGAAAAATATAGTGCGATCGTTACATCTATTGGCTTGGTTTGTTTTTTATCCCTCTTTATAATTATAATATATACATAAAATTGCAATGCATATTTTTAACAATGCAATATATATTATCAGTATTGAATGATTTTGAGTTTCTTAATTTGTTATGCCTTTCTAGGTGATAACTTTCAGAAGGATTCAACCGAAAGAAATCCCAAAACAGTTTTTGAAGGAAGGAACCTATTCATTGGAAATGGAAATTCAAGAGGATACATCATACAAGATTCTTGGACTCTATGAATTTCCAAAAACCATTGGTGATTCCAGTGTATTTATCGAACTAAAAGACGCCCGACAATATGTACAAAAAAATATTGGTAAATTTGTTTTACACATAACTCAAACTTCAAATCCTTTTTATAATTTTTGCAATATGAAATTATAATTTCTTTTATGTTATTATTTTTCAGAAGTAGAAGGATACATATGTATGCCGCTTGTCATTGTTTCTCAAAAAGTCAACTTCTACGTTGGGTGCATAACGGATGGAAAGTATTATCTTAATTTGTGCGTATCAAATGATGGAAAAATTGATGAAGAGATTTTTCAAATTGGACGCCAAGTTAAAGTAACCGGAACCATAAAATCGATGACTGGAAAGCCACTCTTTTTATCAACAAATTCTATAAAAAATGTTACCATCGGAAAAAAGAAAATGGAGTTAATAAAACTTTTGAAGGGTTACAACCCGACTCCAGCTGTTCCTGACGACGATTTTTAAATTTTGTTGCGTTTCATTTTTTGTTTCAACTAATTAATATTTTTATATATTTAAAAATCAAACCGATGAAAATTATATTGATTGTACACAAATGATAATAATAATAAAATGAATAAAGTATTAAAAATATTTCATCGTTGATCTTTCATTAGTTAGTTCATGCTTACTAATTAATTCATAATAATTTATTGCAACTAATAAAGTAGGAAATTAACACAATCGATCTATCAACCAACCAATCAACCAACCAATTATCAATATAAAATGAAATTATCAATATAAAATGAAATGAAATTAATTTGTCATATAAATATTTATTTCTGTCATCATCATTCATCATCATCATCATTTTTTCATTTTTTTCAGTCAAATTTTTTTTTTTCAGTCAAAATCTGTTTTTTTCTGTCAAATTCTGTCAAATCAAAAAAATAAAATGCTGACGCACGAACATAGGCAATAGCCCAACCTGCGGCCAACTTCCTCCTTCAATCAACTTTATAAAGAGGGA
>JAQQRF010002742.1:0-12199 GCA_030523145.1 Trissolcus brochymenae | reverse complement strand
GGATCCCTTTCAGTCGAAGTAATTATAACAATGCACGGGGTTCAAAAAAGGGACAAAGTACAGTTATTTTTTAAATCATTTGACGATGATCGTGAACTTCTCTAATTAACTCTATTCCTCGATAGATTTTCTGAGCAGCGTTTATTATTCTGCAAAAAGAAGAGCAGATATTGTTAGCTAAATTGTTATCAGAATTGTCTTTGAAACATCCTGCTATTCGCAAAAATCTCAAGGAAGTGTTGACATACCTCGAGGAGTACATAACGCATGCGATCAAATCAGTCCATCCAGACATAAACCTTTGCTCTACTTTTTTTCATGTGAAACAGGTAATTTTATTCATAATAAAATTGTTTAATTAGCTAAATATCATTGCTTGATGATGCAACAGTAATACAATTTTTGTACATCCTATGCAGAAATATATATATATTTTCGTAGTTATTAAAATTAATTTTTTGGGGAAATTTTATGTTCAATTCAAAGGCCATTTCGGAAACTGCCGATTCCATGAAAATCAACTTGACCAATTCGATTGTCGAAATGGTACTGTCAATTCCACTGCTACCCTCAAACTTGATGCAGGATGCCGTCAAGTTTTTGTCCGAGAAAGTCGATAAAAAATTTTTTAAGAACAATTCTTATTAACCAAAAGCTTAACCAAAAGCTGCTCTACCTCATTTCAACCCTGAGGCACACATGGTTGTCCGCGTCGTACAAAATTAGTTTCTATAAATGTGACCTAATGCACTCGGTTTATGAAAAAATGTTGAGAACGAAACTTGGGGTTCATCCAGATATTTGGGGTTTCCTTCGTGAGTACATATACAATAAAAATTGTACGATTAAACGAACTTACCAGTTAAGTTCAATCGAAATTATATGATGGCCTCATCCGAATGAATAATAATTAACTGTAGATGTTTGAAGTATTGCCACAAATAAGAAAAGGTTAATCTTTAAACAGAAAAAAGAAAAAATCTGTAAATTACAAAAACTAAATATTTATTAATCAAGTTTTCAAAAGAAACCAAACTTCAATTATGATCTAAATTGGGTTAACACTACGACAATACAGCTTTCGAAATGACGTCAGCCTGGCTTATGGGCCTATTGAAAATTTTATCGAAAACTCGGGATTTGCCCGTTCAGCCTGCAGCTCGCTTGATTATATCGACTGGTGACGCGTACTGTAAGCCGTAAAGTTTTCGTCAACATCGCTTTTATTCAGCGGGGTCTGGATCCATCAGCTGATGGTTTGGACGCCCACTACCTTGTGAGGTTTATTAAAGGAAACAAACAACGAGTCGCAATTTACGAAACGCAAGTCTTTAGGTTTTTGTAGCAATTTGTAATAAACAATTAAAGTGGCTATGCACAAATCTTCGCATGTAGAAAAACGAGGGAAACTCAACAAAAGCTGATTGCATCTTGGTGCCGACGTCTCGATCCGATCTGGGACCCGAATCAAAATATGACTGTCGTTTTTCGAAATTTGGAAAATTTTTATGACGCCTGGGTTTGGCATCGCTCACCAGAACCCAATGCCAGAAAAACCATCAGTATTTTAGTCATTAAATCCAAGGGTATATTATCGTAGGGAAATTGTAGCTTAAGCTTTTGAATAACCGGGTTCGGGTCCTAAAGATGCAGAGGTGAAAACAATTGGGATTTTATAACCCGTGATGGCGTTCAACAATGTGGTTTCCTTAGATATCTTTAACCAATTTTTGTAGAAGAAACGTAAACGCCCTGCTGTACCTCCCGACTTTAGCGTCAGTGACTCTTGGAACGAGATGGCTTCCGGGATAAGCCCCTGCTTGCTTCGCAGAGGCTCTGGAATTTCCTGAAATCTTCGACGGTTGATGCTGACCTGATTTGCTCATCTGACCTTGAGCGTTTGCAGTTTTAGCCCTCGTTGGCTGGTTCATGACCTTAGTCACGACTGGTGTTTTTATCAAGTCTTTTGCAGTCTTTTCGACAGCCTGGGCGTCCTTCAAATTGCTGTTCTCAAACAGCCATTCATCCACCTGAGCGCTATCAGCAACATTTTTCCCCACAAGACTTAGGGCGGGTTTTATAAATGCCCGACGAGCGAGTGACAAGCGGTATTGGTGGTCCGATAGTAAGTGGATACCATCCGCAAGACGACCCAACGCGGCATTACACTCTGCCGGGACAGCTTGTTTAAACTGTGGCTTGACCAGGATCGACATGGCTGAACCCAACGCGTTCAGGCAAGCAGAGACCTGATCCTGCGACTGGCGTTGATATTCGTTGTGCTTTAACGTCCACGCTGAAGATTTTAGAGTCGGGAGAAGAAGTTAACTGTGTTAACTCTTTTTACCAGCTGCATCGAACTTCTCCAGGATTAAATCGAGACTGAAAACCGTATCCCGAGGAGAGCGATGTCTTGAACGACTCCGTGGTGACTCATTTTTGCTGTATCAGATCTTAAGCGACGATAAGACGATCCCTGTGATTCCTGTTAACGCTCTCTTGGCCGATCAAACCTACTAGTCTTGTGTTTTTCCTCTCTTTGCCGAAAGCGAGAGCGATGCTTGTGTTTTCCCATCACAGGGCACACACGAAAACCATTTAAATCTAGTAATATAAAGATTAACCTAAGAACCTTGTTGTTTCACAACATAACAAAACATAATGAAGAAACTGGCGCGAAAGATTAGAAGTGTAGCGAAGAGGCGCCACTGAACGGGAAGTTTTTACTTTCAGCGGGGTATTTGAACCTTGTTATCAAAAACGTAGCCAGAGCCGTATATATTTATAATACACTGATGCAAAAAAACGCAACACTTCCCATAAGAACTACATGTAAAGTGTTGCGTTTTTTATTTGGACTAGTATATATTATCAATATATTTTCATTCTGATGACCATGTATGATGTTTATATGTAGGATTTTATGTTGGTTGTTTTACACCTAACATCTCTAAAAAAGTTTTTTTTTAGAAACCATTGGTGAGATGCTGAAAAAATCAAAGAAAGAAGTAGCTTATGCAGACTTCAAACTACGCATCCATCAACAAGATGCGAAAATGGTAAAGGATATGAACATAGCAGTTGAGGAATTAATTGATGAAACGTAATCTTTTAATAATTGTTGTTACTTATCATGCAAAGATTATTAAGAACGTCCTTAATTTTATAACAACCATTGAACTAATAACTAACATGAACTATTTGTAATAGTTTATTTGCAAGTTCATGCAAAAGTTCATAAACAGGAACTATTTATAATAGTTGATGTAATAGTTCATGCAATATATGAACTTTTTATAATAGTTCATGCAATATGAACTTTTTATAATAGTTCATGCAATATGAACTTTTTATAATAGTTCATGCAATATGAACTTTTTATCATAGTTCATGCAATATGAACTTTTTATAATAGTTCATGCAATATGAACTTTTTATCATAGTTCATGCAATAGTTCATAAACATGAACTATTTATAATAGTTCATGTATAGAATGAAACGCGTCTCAATTTGTTTTCGATAAAACTTTAATTTTTTTCAATATTTATTAAAATATTTTTTTTTAATAAGGTTAATGTACCAGTTTGTGTTAATTTTCGGTGAATGAAGCCAACAATGTCAATTTTGAATAAGATATTGATAATGCATAAATATAAAATGTTTTAAAACCTAAATTTAAACTTATTAAACTTTTTGGGAGTTAAAAACCATAAAATATTATTGTTAAAACTTTATCAAATTGATTTACACGTTGAATATTAAAAGATGTGCTAGTACTAATTTGTATTATACGTCAACGATTGGTTCCATTTTGTACTATAATATAAGCACCTATCAGTAATAGGTTAAAGTATGAAAGTGTGCCAATTAGTGCTATAAGCGAAATGAAAACCAAATTTCTGACATTTAACTGAATTTAATCATTTATTTCAAGTTTTATAACTGTCAAGTTCAAAATAAATTTTTCAAATTAAATATCCATCATAAACTAAATCATAAACTATCTTGCGTAAACTACCGTTTATGCTGTCCTTTTTTTTGTTCCCTCTGAAGTTTTTGTGCTTCTTTGGCTTTTTCAGCCTGTTGCAATTTCTCCAATCGAAGCAAGTGTTTTGTCATTTTTTCTTCTTCTTGTTGTTTTTTTGTTTTTTCTTGCTCATTAGTCTCATAATATTCCCTCCAAGCTTCAGATGTAGCAACACTCGGAACTCGAGTTTTCGCCCTTCTTTTCTTTTCGCTTGCTTCTTTCGATTTTTGCCAAAACAAAGTACTCTGAAATACTTCAGGGACATCAGCAGGGGCAAGACTTTGAGTTGAAGTTTGAGGAGCTAAGTACAAAAAATCGCATTCTCAGTATAATCTAATGAATCATTTTTAACAATTGCAATGTTGGACAAAAATTAAAAAATATACCATTTTGATCGACCAACAAAGAATTTGACGTGTTCAAGTTGGTGTTGATTGCATCTGACATTGCTGTCGTTGTCAAAAGTATTGCATCACTATCAAGAATGCTTGGTAGGTCCGAGATGCTGTGAAACAAGATGGATGTTGAAACTATAATTACTTCGGTTTATAAATATGAATTTATAACTCATAAATAAATACATATGCTTACTCAATGATTTGACTGTCAGAAGCTTCATCTGGATATGGACCAGCTATTTCATCTTGCAATTCTTCTTCATTCAATGCAATTATTTTTCAGTTTCATGTTGAAGACAAAGATTGAATACTGAATCAAAATTGTTGCCATCGTTCGAGGTAGAAATTGAGAGTTCATGGAGGACTGAGGAATTCTCGTTGAGTACTGTAGGAACTGGAGGATTGAGAGCATCTGGCGCAATTGAAACAACTGGAGGATTATTGTAGCCTGTGAAGGATTGTAGGGAAAAAATGATGTGCACGTAGTAAAAAAGAGGAAAAAGATTGGAACATGATTATGTAAAAAAAAATTTGATTTCATAAAAACCTGCCAAGAAACAGAAAAACATGTATAAAAAAAGTATAAAAAAAGTTCATTAGCGTCAGGTAAAATGGCAGGAATCATTTACTTGTTGAATGAAGAACTTTCAAATAGTAGGAAAAAAGGCCTCGATTCTCTTCCCTTCCAGTCCATTCTCCAGTTTGTACTGACGTTTTCATCTCCGCTAGCAATTTTTTTTTTCTTTCTGATTTTGTAAAATCTTGTTTCGATCCAGCGCTTCTGGCGAGAATGGGTAAAGGCCGCAAGCACGAAATCCATTGCTCATGACGGTCGACAGGTTTATTTCTTCGATGGCTTTCTTCAACAAAGGTCCAAAATCTTCCCGTTGCATTTTTCTACCATTCCTCAACAATGTTTGTCCACATTGCCTTGTCCACATTGTCCACATTGTCCAAGTGTTCGGAATAATGCTACATCCAACGGTTGAATGAGATGCGTTGCGTTTGGATATAAAGCGACAAGCTCGATTTGATGGTTCTGACAAAACTCTACTGTAGGTAAAGTTACATGAGAAGAATGACCGTCAACGTACAAGACAACTGGTCTCTCGATTTCCATCTTTGTGAGCCATGGCTCAAAAATGTTGGTAATGTACTCGAAAAAGGTCTCTACAGTCATCCAACCGCTATCAGAATTTAATCAGATTTGCCCACTCCCCATCCTCTTGGTACACTGTTACTCACAGCCTTTGGAAGTCTCTTGTAGGAAAACACAATCATTGGCGGGACAAGCATACCAACTGCATTGGTCATGAACAAAGTTGTGAGACATTCTTTGTCGTCATTATCAACAAAATTGTAGACCACTTTTTCTCCTCTCCTCACAATCACGTGGTTACCTTGAGGACATAAGAAGAAAGCGTTTTCGTCGCAGTTAAAAAATCTACTTCCGTCTAGCTCCAGTAATCCCTTCTTCCTGTAATGTTCTTCAACTTCTCCGAACCACAACTTTAATTTTTCAATGGTGATCGAGTTTCTGCTATGGTTTAAATTCTGAGCAACGCGGATAGAAAGATCGGGGTGTCGTCGCATAAAAGCACTATACCATTTTCGACCGTTTTTGAATGGATTCGGTCGTTTTAATGCAACCATTAGTTGCCTCACCGATGATAACAACCGAAACTTGGTAACAGGGAAACCTTTGTCGCTGCAGAAAAAAATCCATCTTACAAGTTCATCCTCCTCCGTCGTTGTCAAGATAGTACTTGGGCCTACGTTTTTCCCTATTGGTCGCAGTCCTTTGTGTTTAGACAACAGAGTTGAATATGGAATGCCCGAATTTTTGCTCACGCTGTAAACCGAACGTCCAGTGCGAAGGTCTGATAGGGCCGCGTCGATTTGTCTATCGCTATATTTTTTTCTTATTTTACCCATTATCACTTTTTCAGCATCTAAAACAATTGATAAAAATAAATAATCTTAAATATGAAAGTAATGTTATTATTTCGTTCATTTTATTAATTTTTTTAATCCAAACAATTGTCCAATAAAACACAAATTGGTACAAAAAGCAACATGTTCCGTTTTGTGCTATCTAATTCATTTAAATTTTTGCATTGAAAGTACGAAACATTGGTTTTGTTTATATAAAAGTTGTAACAAAGTTAATTCGACGTATTTAACTTTTAAAAATGATTGAAATTTCATACTCAATATCAGTTTTCGTCATTAGAATGATGTGTTTCTTAATTTTTGCATCCAAATGCGACCTAACCTTAATGAGATCATATGCATTTGCATGTACCTATTTGTATTAATTATATTCTAATATTATAATATTTCACAATTAACATATGATTTCAAGCTCAATACAGCCAATGAACATTACTGCACTCACCTGATTAGTTCTTTTCTATTCAAAGTGACAAATTATTGTTTAATTCGATGTTTTCGTGACACATGTCCGGGCGCGTTTCTTATAATCGACACCTTGCGGAAAGCTGTTTTGTCAACAAACCGTAATGCACTAAATTTGCAATTTTTTTTAAACGATTTACTATTTATTTTTTAATGAATATTTTTTTAACGCAATTCTTAATGATGACCGAACGCAAAAATATTTTTTTTTGGCACTGTATCATATTCACCATCCACATAATTTTTATCTCCCTTAAAATATAACACAAATTAGAACTATAACACAAACTGGTGCGTTTACCTTAACTGTAGGATTGAAATGGCCGACTTTCTGCAGGATTTAAAAGTTCACATTCAGCAGTTCTTATACATCTGCTGTCCACTGACTGGTATAAGACAAACTAGATTGTTTACAATTATTTTTTGTAAGATTTGTAACCGAGAATATATATTTACTTTTTTTTAGAAAAAAAAAAATGGACAAAGACCAGCATATGATTTGAATATTCTTGATACTCCAGTCAAAGAGCGTGGTATGCATTTCGTAAAATATCGAACATTTAAACAATATATAATAATTTGCTAACTTCTACTTTTATTTCGTTCGATGAATAGAAGATGAAATGACAATTGTAACGGCTGTGAGACCTTTGTTCATTCGTCAAAGAAAGCCGCAAAGAACAAGGCGTAAAGAATCTGCTATTGGAGTGATTCGAAAAGGCATCTAATTAACAATAAAATTAACAATAATATTTCATTAATTTTTTATTTGTTTGCTATTCACGTATGAATTGGTTTTTTTAGAGCGAGAAAGCGACAACGAAAGCGAAGCGGAAAGGGACGAAGGTATTAATTTGAAAATTATCAATTAACATAACTTCTAGTTATATGAGAATATTTATAATTGGTTATTTCAAATTATAGACGAGTCGATGAGTGATGAAAACGTATCCGAACATGGTGAATTGTCAAGTGGATATTTTTTTAATCATCAAATGAACTTTAGAACGAGATAATGATTATTGTTTTTTTTTTCTCAATTAAATATCTTAACATTTTGAAATGTCAAAATTTGTACATATATTTTTTTTTTGAAAATGGCAATGGTTTAGTAAACAATTCATATTCGTTGCATTTTAGAAGAGAGTGATCAAGAAGTGGATGCATTTTAGAAGAGAGTGATCAAGAAGTGGATTCTGAACACAGTGGTACGAATACATTTCTTTACTAGAAACGTGAAAACATGCATTAGATGATTTATACAAAAATATTTTTATTTTTGTCAACAAAAATATGTAGATGATAAATGCAAATCTAAAACAAAACGAAGATCCAGATTCCAACCAAGTAATGGGAAATTTAATAATGATTTTTTATTTTATTTGATAGTTTTATGTGATATAAGGGTTGAATTAGAGACTTAGTGGACTGTATCATTGTAGAGGCGTATGATGTTTACAGGTGATCAAATCACTTAAACAACAAATAACTTTTAAATTAATTGTTGTTTTCGCCAATGGATTCAGGTCGGAACAAGAAAAGACGACAGAATCTCTTCCATTCGGACATTGCAGAATCCCTTGAAATCATCACATTGCAGATATTTTATCTTGTGTCCGGTCTGGTTTTCAGTCCGGTTCTTGTACTCGATGAAAATCTCTGCAACTTGATCCTTGCTGCGGAGACAGAAGACATCTGTCAACCGGCTGAACTCATCAGTGAATGTCAGTGGATACTGGGCTTCTCGTTGTGACAGCGTGCGCATTTTTCCGCACAGATTGGTGTTGACGATCTCAAGAGATGCGGAGTCCGAGGCGGAGTTTGCTTCCAGAGGGTCTTGATTCGTTGAGTGCTGCTGAATAATGATCGGTCATTGCACAGATGTGATGTCGCATCACTGTCGAGGCACCACTCTCTAGAGGTCGCGGAGGACTCAGAAGAGTTGCCGGTGCTGCAAGCGTCAACGAAGTAGACCTCGTCATTCGTCAGGTTATTTTTTTGGCTGTCATTCTTCTTTTTCTTTCGGCACTCTTCGATCGTATGATCTTTGAATTTGCATTAGTTGCATCTGAGTTGATTTCTCTTGTCCTGTTATTGTGGTTTATTATTGTTCCACTGATTGCTTTGATTCGGATATTTGGATGACTGTTGTTTTTCTGCTTTTGTTTTCTGGCTTCACTTTCTTAGACTATTTTGACCCGGAGAGAATCGGCGGTTGGCAAAGTTTCCAAATGATTCCGGGAGACTGTACAGTAGCATGATAGTGAGTAAGTCTCCGTTTATCTCCACGTCCATGGACTGTAGTTTGTCGACGGCATCAAAGAACGATGAAAAATGATCGCAGATGTCGTCTCCGTCGCACATCTTTTGTTAGGAGAGGTGCTTCTGCAATGTGGCCTTGCGTGCGGGTCCTTTCGAGGCGTAAACATTGTCGAGCCTTTCCCAAACGTTTTTCGACGTTTGACAATCGCGATTTTTTTTAAGTTCTGATGGGCTGATCGACAGTATACGATTCGACCTCGCTTACCGGTCCTGTCGTATCCATTTGTCGATGTCAGCCTGCGCGGCTGTTTTGACGTCGGCTGGGTAATCAATAGCAACTGGATCGGGTTTTGGTTTTTCACCGCTGTCATACCACCACATGTTATTTTGAATCAGGAGCGCCTTCTTGTCGTTGAAGAAATCGATTCCAGAGAGTCAAATCCAAGTTCCCTCATGAAGCGTATCAGGTAGATGGTTCTCTAGCTGCGGTGGAGAGTCCGAGATACTCGGCTTCGGTGGGCGAGAGCGCGATGGTAGTTTGTTTACGCGATTCCCAGGTTACGGCGGCTCCACTAGTTGTCGGTATGGACGTTTTTCGTCAGTCTCGTCGTCCACTAGAGCAGCAGGAAGTTCAATTACTGTGGAGATGGGAGTAGAAACCAGCAGTAATTCATTCCGAACCTTTTCAAGATGTTCCTGATGTAGTAGGTTTGCGAAAGGTGAACACTCTCCCTCAATTTCTCGATCTCTATTACCAGGAAGTATTTTGGCTGGCCCAAATTCTTGATCTTGAAGCGTTGAGAGAAAAGCTCAATCACGTGCTTCTCATTTTTCTTGTCCTCCGTGGCGATTAGCAGATCGTCGACGTACACTAGGACGAAGGTATGTTTGAGTTCATCAGTAAAGAGACAGAGATCCGAGTGCGTTGGCGAGAGGTCGGCATCCTTCAGGGCCGATGTCAGGGTGGAGTGCCATTGACGACCCGCTTACTTCAATCCGTAGATGGTGCGAACGAGCGTGCACACCTGATTCCCTTGATGAATTTTCGAGAGCATCTCGGCGGCCTTCTTTAGAATGAGCGGGTCCGGATCTGTCTTAAAAATTGTCTCCAAAGCAACCCCGGGTAGATCCATGTACGTCTCGGTATCGATGTCTCCGTAGAGATACGCGGTCGTGACGTTGAATTGAGTTACACTCAGGTGATGTTTGGCAGACAAAGCGAGTAGTATCCTTAGCGAGTTGAGTCTTTCTCTGGGAGAATACAATTCATAGAAGTCGATGCCAGGGATTTGATTAAATCCTTTAGTGACGATTCGGACCTTGTGCCGGTCGAGAAAAAACCGTCACTGTGGTACTTGTTTCTCAAAACTGTTCGTGAGCGAATGACTTTGCGCCCTGAAGGTCGCTCGACGATCTCCCAGGCGTTGTTTTCGAGCATGGTCCGAGTCTCGATGGCGATAGCCTTCTTCCATTCTTCCAAGATAAGGCGAATTCGACTTCGGGTTGGTGTCACAGTCTTGCTCGCCGTACATGATAAGACAGTACGATTGTTCATGCCCTGAGTATGTAAACCGATCGAAACCCCTAAAGTTCGGTTCGGGCTCGTCGTCGTCGAGGTCTGGATCTTCAGAGGGTTGATTCAGGAGCTTGGGAGATGCCTTCCCGAGTCTGCTCAGTCTCGTCGGCGTACCGGTGGACCTTGAACGGTCTTCCTAGAGCTTTCATGGGGTCGGGGTCAGCAGCCGTGTCGTTTGCACGGGATCTTGTAGGATCTGAATGTGTCTGGAGATGCATAACGGTGCGGTCTTCGCTCTCCCTGGTTTTAATGACGGTGCAGAGTGGGACTCCGTTCTCCATGATGTCTGTCACCCTAGTTTGTCCGATGAGTTCTCTCGTCAACGATGTTCGAAGGTTCGTTGGATGCCTCGAGTTCATCAACGAACTTTACATCTCGAGAGACTCGGACCTTCCCTTCACTCGGAACCCATATGCGATATGCTTTGGAGGTGTCGGAATATCCGACGAGTCTTCCCTGTAGGGTTCTGGAGTCGAACTTGCCCTTTCCTGGTGATTTATCCAATACAAAAGTTTTGCACCCGAATCTTTGTAGGTAACTCAAGTTGGGGCGACGCCCAATCAGCTTGTCGTATGACGTTGCACTGTTAAAACTCCTGGACGGGCATCTATTGTGAACGTGATTCACGGTGGCGATTGCTTCGGCCCAAAAAGAATATGGTAGACCTGACTCTATGAGCATGCACCTGTCCATTTCTACCAGAGTCATATTCTACCTTTCGGTGACTCCGTTTTGCTGCAGGGTGTGCGATTTCTAGTTTTCTCAGAATCTCATCCATTCGGGCATTGCAGAATCCCTTGAAATTATCACATTGCAGACATTTTATCTTGTGTCCGGTCTGGTTTTCAGTCCGGTTCTTGTACAAACAAAAGATCGGGAAAATTATATTTTCAATATTAATAATGAAACAAAACTGGTAAAATGAAATAAAATAATTCATTTGATTGGAAATATAGTACTAAAGTTCGTTGTTGTCTTGGTTGTCTTTAAAAAATGGTCAGCGAGTTGGCTCGCAGAAACCAAAATGTCTAAATTTATGTTTGATATTTAATGCACAGCAAGAAGTCTCGTTGGTTTACACGGTGGACTCACTGAAGGTACTGGACTTTCTTCAGTCGCGTGCAATGGTCTCAAAATTGTTTGTCAGACCTCAGTGCCCCAAATGACACTCGTGGTGTTAAAAAGAAAGTGGCGCTAATTCGCAACAAACATAAATATATATTGTAAAAATGGTTTATTTTGAGTTTTAGATAACAAGATATTTAGTTACTCAATTAATCTTTTTTGCAATTTAGAAGAGAGTGTTCAAGAAATGAATTCCAAAGACAATGGTATACATACGTTTACTTACTAACGATTATTAAAAACGTTAAATATATGTAATTGATGATTATTAAAAACGATTTCTAATTCTTCTCAAAAAAATGTAGATAATGAATGCCATATGGACAATTTCAATTATGAAACAAACGAGAGATCGAAATTGGAATCATGTGACGGTAAATTGAAAATTAATA
>JAQQRF010002659.1:0-13708 GCA_030523145.1 Trissolcus brochymenae | reverse complement strand
CGAATGTATTCAAACCGGCCTGTCAAAAAATAAACTCATTACGCGTGAATTGGCCGCGGTTCCAACTTCAGGGTTTCATCAACTTTTTTATAGTGGACTTTTTTATTATGGATGGATTAGACTTAAGTGTTATATAAATAGGTATAGGTTGAAAATACTTATAGGTCTACACTTATAAATATAAGGAACATGTTTTCACGATTATAATACATTCGAATAATTCTTAGAAATAATAGCGATAACAATAATTTTTCAAATAATAAAATCATGGAAATGAATATAAATGTTCAAATTCATGTATAGAATCCAATAACTGATGGATGCAAGAACTTCACTTTAGATCCATTATATTTATGATACAATTTTCATTGCATTATTTTGACTTTTAAACTTAGTGACTCAATTTAAAAAATAATAAAATTTTAAAAATAAAATATTTTTTTTTGCAAAAGCACATAGTGACAGTGGTTCAGACGTAGTGCAATTGCCTTTCTAATACAAATCGAATGAGATTACACTTGCGCTAACATTACGCATTGCCACTCTTCTTCTTTCTTTTTCTTTTTGGTTAGTGGCACTGGATTATTGGGCTATTGGGATATTGGGCTGGCACAACTGATACTGGCAGCCCTGTCGAAAAAAACTAAGATTCCTAATAGGAAACTTATAAATGCAGTCCAATTAGAAAATTATTCAAGAATTTAAAATTAAGTAATCTATATATGTCTTTTTGGGAAATCTTAATATGATAGATTTTTGTAAAATTATAATAAAAAAAATATTATAGAAATGTTAATTATTTAATATAATTACAGCAAAAAAGTATTAGAAGAAAAACAAGAAATCTAAAAAATACAAGAAGTCAAAATGCTCTGATTAAAGTTCTTCAAGATTGAAACTTGACATATCATTTATTTTTCATATTATAAGTGTCCGTTATAAAAGTATTCTATACTGAACATTCAATACCACCAATTTAGATAAACGTAATGGTTGTTATACACAAAGTATTATAAAATTTAAAATTATTCGCATAATACGATGCCTTTTTTCAATATATTTTTCTAATTTGTAAGTTTTGATTAAAAAATTATATTACTTTCCTAATGTTCTTCATAAAGGCTCTTACAAAAATCTATAATCTAAAGATTTCCCAAAAAGACCTTGTTGGAAATTGCCGGCAGCCAGCACACCACGACCGCCATCTAGCGCTCGCTACTCTCACTGCGTGTACCTGAGTGAGCGGAGCCAGGGGACCTGCACTCTGACAAACAGCCAACAGAGTGCAAGTGAATAGGTGGCGCTAGTGTCGCGTCAAAATTTATGTTAAATTCGAATAGCTCGTGTTCAAAAATGACATTTGTGAAAAAGTTTTACACATGACAAAGAAGTTGGAAGTTTTCATCGGTAAAAGATGAAGTTAACAGGTAATTATTATTATATTAATTGTTGGTTAAAAAAATTTTAAATTCATCCGAAATAAATTCTGTTACATTTCTTGTCAACAGCAAAAGTTGGTGCAAAATATTTATTTCAATGAATGAAGATAGCAATCTGAGACTCGATGGCAACCCTTGGGAATGCACTTGCGAGATGGCTAGATGAAATCCCTATCTGGTAAAATCAGTATATAAAAAATTGATCAAATGTTATTTTCACTTTCCACTGGTTTTAATATATTGAAATTTTTTTTATTCCGTTTCAGGTGAAAAAATCGAGAGACATATCCGAGATGTTTCACGCTTACAAACAAAGATAAGAACTTAAAGGATATTTCATGCCCTGAAAAAAGGAGGATTTGGCTGCAAAAGACCCGTACGAAAAAACATAACATCAAAAGTTGTTGATGGACAAGGTAGCATTAATTGAGCAAATAATTCTTGTTATAAATTAAACGAGTAAAATTGATCAGTCCATTCAATTAGTCAAATTTTATCTACATTTTTTATTCGATAAAAAAATCAATTCCAAGTTTTACAGTCTCTGCTTTATGTTTCAGATCTGTTTGACTTTCAATCGCATCTTCCAAAGATAATCGTTTGGATAACGAATGCATTTACGAACAAATATATCCAATCGGAATTCTGCCATTCAATTCGCTCAACTGCTCAGTGACCATTTTCTTGCCCCTGGCGGCTTTCAGCAGGATGGAGCAAGGCTATAGATACTGCGATGAAAGTCAAGTTCCTACATTCGAACCACGTTGATGAGATTCGAAAGCTGTTTGAAAAGCGACCCATCTGATCAAAGAATGTGATTATGTGTCATACCAAGTTTTCGGCAGACCAGTTGAAAGTTTTACTGCCCACTGTGGCTTATTATTTTGCAAACGGCCCGTGGCGTATTATGTGGGTGAGACTTGAATTCGATCCAGGTAAATTATCACCTTTCGATGATAATTTACCAAAATCTTGGATTATCGGTTGAAAGTCATGCGTAAGTTCGGATATACATTTTCAGTATTTTCTTTATATATAGAATTATTATATTATTATACACTCGGCAAAACAATTAGCGCCCCCCTCAAATTTTTTGCATTTTTAAAACTGTCATAACTTTGACACATTTGATCAAAAAATAATTTTACTCACACTATATTAAAGGTTAAAACTGAACTTGAAGATTTTTTTGTTGAAAAAAATTCAACTTTGCATCAGATGGCGCTGCTGTCTAATGATTCGGTGGCAGAAATTTCATGGGGGGCGCGAATTGTTTTGCGGAGTATATTTATTTATATTATTTCAGATGGCTTGTAATCATCCGTCAAGTGCAAGAGGAACTATGCGATATGCAGTTTTCCTTATAAGTTTTCACCGGCTGCAAGAAACCAAAACTTCAGTCCTCATGGCTTATTCCAATAAGTATTTCCAATCATTCCAATAATTCCAACTCCAATCATTCCAATCATTTAATTTATTTGAATTATATAGTACATAAGCAGAAATAAACTAGTTAACTATTAACAATTAATTATTTTCGCCTTCTTACATTAAATTATTGTTCCATTCATTATTGGCCTGTATTTCATTTTTCTCATTTGTTAACTACCTTCGCACTTTTTCTCGCAGTCCTGTCAGAAGAAAATGAGAAAATTATTATAAAATCATAGAGAACAAAATAAATGAAAAAACAAAATGAAAGAAACGTTTATTTATTAACAAAATGAATGTTAATTTTGATCACCTCGCATATAAAAGAGATAGAGAAATCTCTATAATCCATTTCACTCTCTTCGTCAGAGCTAATAACGGATGTATCCGTCAAGCTATCAGAATCAGAATCACTCGATACTGCGTAGACTGTACTGTCGTCTAAATCCTCGCTTTCTGCAGTCAAGTATACATCTTCCTCTGACTCATCTTCTGTTTTTATTTTAAGATTTTCACCTTCTTCAAATTTCGACATCTTTAAATTGGAAATCTGAATTCATAAATACATATTCCTTGTTAATGTTTTTATAATTTACATTGACAATTTTCAGTACAAACTAGACATCAGCAAATTCAATAATAGTTTTTTCATTGTTAGTTTGAAAATATGGATAAATATGAATGATTTATTTACTTACAGGTAAAAGTTTCTCAGGCTAAAAGTATGAGTTCACTTTTTCACAATCGATAACGAGGTTAACAAAGATAAACAAAACACTAACAATTCACTATACATAAATGACACAAGCCGTCAATTGATCAAATTTTAGAAAATATACTGAAGGTTTCTAATGCCATTAAAATGGGAAGAAGATGTTGCGTGCCGCATTGCAAATCTTCTCATGATGCGCCTAGTCATTCTTTCCCAAAAGATGGAATAAAATATCAAGCATGGATTGATGCTATCAATAATCCAGATATCGAAAGTAACTTAAATGCATGTATTCTTAATTATGAGTATAAGTGAAATTTTTTGAAGTAGAATAAATTATGCTATAGATTGTTAATATACTAGAATTTTAATATTGAATTATTTAATAGCGAATTATCTTATCAACATATATTAAACAAAGCTGCTCCACATTTCTTCATGTAATTGTAAGGAAAAAAGCAAATATTTTACTCGACGTACATGACATAAATCGTAGACTGAATTCCATTATTGAAATAATAATATAATCAACCGCGAGATCAGTCAAATAAGAAACCCAACCACAAAAACACCACAACATTATTCCAAAAATCTTTTTTATTCGAAAATAAACTTTTACAAAATGGATTATTCTTACTTCTATATCTTGACCCTGCAACTAATTATCCTTAATTTATTAACAAAATATACATAAAAGATTAGTTTAACTTTAATTATCCGTAAAAATTCGTACAAAATGTCACCTGGAGTATTCACTATTGGTTTAACATCAGAAATACAGTTTCGAGATCTTCAGCTCTATTGCTATATCAACATTTTCACTTTTCATTTAATCTCAATCTATAATTTACAAGTTAACTTGTGGACTCGGCGTTTTGTATCTTCTCCTTCGTCTCCACTTTCTCCTCGATCAGCTCGTCTTTAACCGAGTCCTCTTTGGCAATTTGCTGCGAGCTCTCGGCCTCCTTTTTTTCCGAGTTCTGTTTATTCTTCAGCGCGACCTCCTCGTTCTCCGTCTCGGCCTCACTTTGTTTGTTATTAGACTCCTCGCTCTTGTACTCCGCGTCCTCATTCTGCTTGTCGGCATCCTTATTTTCGGGAACGGCTTCTTCTTTTTTACCTTACACTCGGGCGCGTTGGGATTGGTTCCCTTGTAAAAGTTCTTGAGCAGGATCATAGCCTCCTCAGCGCGCATGTTACTTGTGATGTCGATCACCGCATCCGAGATCTTCCGCACTTCAAAAACGCTGGTGCAGCGCCGCAGCGCACATAATGCAGGGCTCTGCAGTCATCACCACGTCGATTTTTTTAAACACGTCGTGGTAGTCGAGCTGGCGCTCCTTGCAGTCCTCCAACACCTTGTCTATGCAGTTGATCTCCACCTATTGAATTATAACTAAAATGTTAACCAAATAAATAAAAAATGCAAATGTATTATTGCAAATGACTCTCGTGCAAGAATGTTTGGATTGTTTAGCAAACTCAGAAGACTTAAATCATACTAAAAGTTGTTCCATGCTGCATGGTGCCTTTGAGTGATTAATTTAATCCCACATCCATGCTTCATTCGAACTTTGCGAAAACAAGAACGGATGTGGTACATCCGTCTTGGTGAAGAAGTAACCAACAAACGGATTTGGTTTCGTGCTCTGTTGTTCCTCGACCTTCTTATTATCTTCTTCTTCTAGTATCACCGGTTTACCGCAAAACAAAAAGCTACCAAGTTTGTCCTGACGCGTCTTATCCTCCACTTTCTCTTCATGATTCATGATTTCTTGGTCACGATTTTCCACAGTGGAGTCATCGAGAAATTCGCAAGTGCATTATAAAATCTTTCACCTCAGCGGTGATTATAATTTTACATAAGTTTATCTAACTTAACTTAAATTAACTTTTTCATCTCCAAAGTCGGCCTGGTCATTATTTGGCATTGGACTTCTCTTCATCTCTGATTCGCATAGATTTTTAGAACCTGTTCTTGGTACATCAAGATTCGGATTTTCTCTTCATTGTTTTTCAGAATTTTCATGTTTCCAATTCTTCGTTTTTGTTTCAAGAATTGAAACGAACAATTGTTGAGCTCTTGATCAATGATAATTATTGGTGGAAGGAATATTTCACATTAACTACCAGTGGGCAAACCTGTCCTCGTCGTGTTTTTTACTTTTATAAGAACGATAAATCAATAATTTATTTGATTCAATATGAAATAAATTATATTCTGTGTCTTTCTGCTACTGATTTAGAATTCAGCAATGACGATGTTATTTGTAAAATGCGCGTGTGCTTTGAGCACTCGTTTTGAAGACGATTAAAATGAATATTACAAATACAAGGTATTAAAATACAATGCGGTACCTTCAAGAAATCTTGAAAATGAGCCAGCCCAAGATTTTGAAATTGGAATGGATAGACCGAGAGTTTTTGAAGAACTGCCTGATGCGTTTGGCTTGCTATTTGACATGGCCAATAGAAATCAAAGTCGATTACCACAAGTAAGAATCGGTGACTTTTCATACAATGAAATGAATATCTTTGAACATGGCTAGATCAATGATGATGTAATTACAAATTTCATGTTTTATTCTTATTTTAAAAAATTTTTTCGGATACCGTTATAAGGAGACAGAATTGCACATGGCTTTATCATTGTGTAAAATATCTCCTGCATGTTATAGACTCCTACGCAATATGTTGCAGTATTTGCCCAGTGAAACAACCCTACAGAGGTTACACAAAAAAGGTGCACTCAGGCCAGGATACAACTCGGTGATCTATAACAGTTTGGAAGCTAAAGCGAAAACTATTTTCACCGATAAAAAAGACCGATGCTTAGCGATCTTGTTATACGAAATGTCTGCGTAACCCCATCTTGACTATGATAAAGAAAAAGGTCTTGTTACTGGCACAGAAGATGGGGGCTTTAAAGAAGAAAAGGACCTGGATCCTACCAGTTTGAACATACCAGACGATTTTAAAATTTTGAAGTCAGCGCGAACATATAAATTTGCAGCTTATGCAATTGTTGTGATGATACGAAGTCTTGTCAGTGACAAGAGACTGATCATGGAATATAGCTTCTGTCGTAGTCAAACGTTGTTGGAGGATCTGTTAACAATTCTGACACGTGTTATAACCCATTTGGAGGATTTCGGATTTACTATCTAAAGTTTGATTTGCGATCAGTCAGGCACCAACCAAGCGCTCATAAATCGACTGATCAAAACGACATATGCGCTCCTTGGGAAATCAGAACCCGTAGATTATTAAAATATTAAAGTTAGATATAATAAATTTAATAGAAAAAAATATATATATATTGTGTAACGGAGTTTTGTATAGACAACCATTTTCCAGCCGCCAAGTCCAGAGAGGAGAGCTTTTTTCTTTTTTTTTATTTTGTCTGGGCATTACAGGAGCATAAACGGTAAAGTAACTCTTTCTAACTTTCTGACATGAGATAAGAAACGATAGGAACCTTAATGAATAATTTGTATTGTATATTTTTTTTTTTTGAATTTTTCGATTGGTACAATTAAAGATCCTTAGTAGGTTCAGAATTAATTCTTGTTCACCGTTTACAGCTGCTGAAGCCACCTGGGGGCCCGTGGGCCTCAGATGAGACCACCCTGACAGCCTATGAGTCGAGCAAGACCAGGAGGTACGCTCTGGCACTGTCAGCAGGGGCCGACCCGGCTTGCGATCCTGGCGTACTCCTTGGGAGAGCCATCGGGGACGGTTTCACGAGAAGCTGTTCTCTCGGTGACTCACCCGGGAGGCGCTTGAACAGGACCCCGATTTTGCCCTTAGAGGCGCTGTTTTCTGTTTTTGGCTCGAAAGGCGAAGGTTCAAAAGGAGCGACCGAATTCGGGATTGCTCTCTTCTTTCTCTGGACTTCAACCGGATCGTTTAAGTATCGTTAATAATTATTTGTCGCGTGTGAGAATTGTGAAAATTGCCAGGATCCTGATTGCCTTGTATTCGAGTTCAGCTAAAGGACAGATTATTTATTTTTGGTACTTTGGTTTTTGACATCAAGAGTTTCAGAGTTTGATTGAGTTCAGACTCCTTAAGAGTGTTTTGTAAAAACCGTTTATTAATTTGAATTTTGCCAGTTTTGTTTAAAATAAATAGTTTGCTCCTGGAGCTACTTTTGTAATTATTTATTCATGTATCATTTGTTATCCGTATCCAAAGATTCGAGTATTTAATTGTCTTTTATAACCACGACGAATGCGATTGAGAATCTCAAATTAGCCGCTGCAGTTTGTAATTTTGAATTGGTTCGTTGTATCAAACCTGGCGCCTAACGCATTTGAGTTTGTTTATTTTGTAGTTTGAATAGAGTAACCGTAAATTTTAAATTAGTCTAAGCTTTATTTGCAATTGAGAAAAGTAAGATCTAATGTTCAATAGTTTTTTTTGTTATTAAAATTTTATCATAGTAATAATAAATTTATTAATTGAACATCTTGTCTGAGGTACCTAATCGATTAGTTAATTTATTCAGTAAGAAATTTTGAGGCAATTACGATTCTGAGGAAATAAGGCGTCACAATCTACCTATAATAAAAAAAAGTTTCCCGTCGATCCATTGGACATTTTTGTTATGCATTATATATGCAGCATTTCTATGTTTATTTGTATGTTTTCTGTAGTATATATCTGCAGCATATATACTGTATACTAAATTTTTTAATAATTGTTGTAAAAAAAAAGATTGAAAAGGGAGAGTAGAAAAGAAACAGAAAGAAGAAAATAATACAGAAAAATAAGGCTGAAAAAGGAGAAAAGAAGAAGGATAAAGTGAGAATGACGATTTTAAAAAAAGAAAAATAATAAGAGGAGAAAAAAAAAAGAAATAAACTCGAAGTAGTATGAGAGAAAGGGAAAAATTTGAAATGTTAGGTTAAAGAAGGGCAAGGGAGTTATAGAAAAATGAAAGAAGATAACAGGAGCAAAGAAACATGAAGAGAAGGAAAAATAAAAAAAAATAGATGAGACAGAAAGAACAATTTTTTGTATTTCTTATTTAAAATATTAATTTATTGTCATTTTATTATAATATATCATTTTTATTATCTATCTATCTAGTAAAAATGATTAAAAAAGTCTCAGGGTGAATAAAAAATTCAAATAAAGGTAAAAAAAAGAAATGATTAAAAATTGAAAACAGATTTGTTATAAATAATTCGCAAAATTAAATAAACAAACGGTAAATTGATAATTTTGTATGAATAATTTTCGTAGAATTGAATAAAGAAACGGTAAATCAACAATTTTTAGTTGACAATTTGCAGAATTGAAAAAAACAAACAGTTGATTATTAATTTTTAATGAACAATATCATTATTCTATTGCGATTAATAAACCGATATCTAAAAATAAATAAACAATATCATTTTCTGATTGTTTTTAATGAATTATTTTGAGAAATTGAAAAAACTAAACGATAAATTAATTAATAAATTAATAAACAAAAGGTAAATTAATATGAATAAACAATGAATAAACAATTTTAATAATTAATTATATGAAATTATATAGACAAACAATTAAACGTTATTAAACGTTTTTACAGATGTTATTTAACGAATTTCCAAACAATTTTAGAATTAAATGTGGATTATAGTAAGACTTCGGTCATACTAATTTTTGTTTTTATTTTTATATAAAGGGAAAAACTGTCGAAAACGAAAAGTTTTGTTCATGTTGATCCTTCGAAAAGCAAGAAAACAAGTACAGAGTTTGAATTTACACCGTCTCTTTCTTTGAACAACAAAATTGCAACTGATAATACATTCATCTGACTTCTATAATAAATAGTTTACAACATTTGTATGCTAGAATTTTTTAGAGAGGCGAATTACTCTCATTTGCCTCTACCTTTGAAAGAGAATGGTACCCCTATTTGCCTCCATTTTAAAAGAATAAAGTACTCCTATTTGCCTCTATTTTTAAAGAACAAAATACCCCTATTTTTCCCTATTTTAATCGGCCAAATTACCCTCATTTGTCCCTATTTCTATAGAAAATATGTACTTATTTTTTACGATGACGGAAACAGCGGTGTTCAAGAATTCAGATTGTTTTTTAGTCCTTGAAAAAAATTGATGTGAATAATTGCATGGTTTTCTTTTTTATATTATAACTAAAATTTTGCGTTTATAATAAAAAGTATGAAATGGGGATTAATTAAAGTTTTCAAAAAACCAAACATGGAAAGATTATATGAAAAAGATAAAAATAGGATTTAAAAAAGAAGACAAAGAAAAAAAAAACGATTCTCTAAAAAGATAGATATAAAATTTGGGAAAAGATTACAACAAAATAAAAAGCAAAAAATGAGGCTTCATGTAAAAAACAACGAAAAACGTTTTATTTATAACAAATTTATTGAAAGTAAAGAAAGCATTCTACGAGGATTTCTCCTCTTATTTGAATAAGAGGAGAAGAAAACATTTTGGACAGGATGAAAAAAAAAATAAATTACAAAAAAGAGGATTTGTTCAGAGTTTAACATGAGTATGTAACGAGAAAAAAACGAGAGAAACTATGACGAATGCTAAACACTATTACAATATTGGTTTTTGGATTACGAAGACATCTGATTTTTGATCTACACTTCTATTCTGTATATATTTGTGTGTTTTTAATTATTTCTGTAGCATATTTTTTGCATACTAAAAATGTCAACATTTAAAGAACTTTTTTACTTCTTATAGTAAAAAAAATTATTTCCGTTGTTTTCGCCTTTTTTCGGAACATTTTTGAATGGCCAAAAAAGAAGGTTCATAATCAACCTATCAGGGGTCAAAGTGTATGTGATTTATATTTTTGAGGTCACTTGATCAGGGGTTGGAGATAAAGTCATTCTTTAATTCAACGTTACGCGATTTAGGTGTGATAAAAAGACAGCACAGTACATGAGGGAATTACACAGGTAGACAATGAAATTACACAGGTAAATTACACGGGTAAATTATACAGGTAAATTACGTAAGAAAAGTACACAGGCTAACTACACGGTAAAAACACACGAGTAAATTACATGGGTAAATTCTAAAGGTAAATTACACGTGAAAAATTCACGGGTAAACTAAACAAGTGAATTACACAGATAAATTACACAACTGCAATTGCAAGTTTCAAAAACGTCAATCAAAGTACGTTTTTATTAACGTCTCTGTAATGACGTGAAATACGGAGACTAAAGGCAAAATTAAATACTCGATCAAAATATAATTTTGACCAAGCTCGAGAAAAAAAATATGAATTGAATAGGTAGACGCTATCTTATATTTTGATGAATGAATTTAAATGCGAAATTTAAATAATATAATAAACGGCTAAATTGAAAATTGCACTAACCAAATAAACACTATAACCACTATGATATGCCAAATGCCGAAAATTAATGCAAAAACTATCATTAAAAAATTGAATAAGAGGCAAAGAGAACGTTTCAATCAAGGGCTTTAAAAATGAGCACACTTGATGAGGCAACGCGCCATAAAAGCATTACTTGAGAACAGAAATAATAAATCTCAAATGCAATAAATTAACCAAAACTCGAGATACTACTCGAATAATTGTGAGATACAACTCAATACAAAAAATTAGAACTATTTTCACAGAAACTTCAAGTGCACTAAGATTAAATGGAAGAAAGTAATTCAGAACGGGCTCACCAAATTCTAGCTCGTTTATTAGCGATAAGTCCTGATAAATTAGCCAGGAGAAAAAAATCGAACAATTGTAGAATAGATTTAAATTCACTGCTAAGCGAAAGTTAAATAATAAAATTCTGCACATCAACTAAAACTATATGTTGGTGATCTGGGAGCGTCTCCGAGGCGGCGGATCATGTTTTTGTTTGTAGATTTAAATGTTGTAAATAAAAGTTAGAGGAATTTGATTTTCGCGCTACCAAATATTTATTCCCTCCAAGGTTGGCTCCCCGGGTATATAAACGGTGAACAAGAGCAGTTGAGAGTTGTCATAATTTTATTAGTTATTGTTGTCAAATTTTATATTCAGTTTTAAATTCTGTGAAACTTGATCATCGTTCGTTCTTTGATTTTTTTAACTCTTCTCATTTAATCTAATTTTAAGTTGTATCTCACATTAATGCGATTTGTATCTCGATCATCGAATTGTATCTCAAATTTATTAGTAACATTTATCCGAGTTGTATTTTGACTTTTGTGATCATTAACTTCATTGCATTTTGTGAACAACTATTTGCATTCATGCAATGCATTTGTGGCGTGTCGCCTCATCAAGTGTGCTTAATTTTGAAGCCTTTGATCAAAACATTCGTTTTTCCTTATATTCAATTTTATAATAATAGTTTCTACAATTTTGAAGATTCATCTCAAAGTGAGATGGAAATCGATCGCATAAATGTATGTTATAGGGATAATCCTTATTTGAACAGCCAATCATTTCTCATATGTTTTCAGATATATCATATGTTCTTATTATTAGAGCTTTCCAACGAAAATGTATCGCAGCATCCCTACCGATGAATCAAATAGCGCAATTGATTTGACTGAGCCCAAATTGATCGAGTTTCAAACCATGGAGACGGGACATTCAAAACCGAGAACAAAATTTTGATCAACAAGACCTTAGAAATCAAATTACCAAATGATGTAGATTTCTTGTTTAAAAGAAGTAAATTGTCATGTATATATAAGTATATACATTACAAAGTAATTTAATTGTTGTGACATATTGTTTAATTTCAAATAATGTTTGAAATTTTAAAAAGATTTGTAAAAATGTCTCAACTACTTTTTCAATTTTCGACTATTATAAATTGTAACATTTTTTATGGTAAATTTGAATTTGTGTACATTTAGTTTGAATTTGATTTCATTTAGTTTTACTATGTATTCAGTTGAAATTACGAGATTTTCAAATGTTGACAGAAGGAACGTCAAAGGACAATTGACATTAAACTAGATCGTTGTGCAAGATGAAAACACCGGAGCTAAAGAGCGTGTAGTTCTTTCACACAACTATGATTGTACATTTGTTAATCAAGTGGAGCTTTTTAACATGGAAGAATCTTTTTTGATCCAGCAAATTAAAAGAGGACGTAAGTAATTTTCATAAATATAATAATAACTTTTTTGTACGGTATAATAACGCACTCAGAACAGATGCATGAAAAACGTTCTAGCTTATTGCAGAATAACAATGCCATGCCTCAAGCTTGACTGACACAAGCTAAAAATCTTAAATTTGCTCGCAGAAGTAGAACCTGCAAAGAAGAAGTGCGATTCTCAAGACAATTAAGGTGTCTAAGGCCAGAATGAACAGACACCAATTATTTGTTCAGATAGACAATGAGTGTAGAATGAACGGAACTGAGTTTTCACCCTTGTTGTTGCGGCTGGAAATAATGAAACGTCATTCATTATATTATTAAAAATAAAATTGTTTATAATGATTGCTGGTGAACGATTTGTTTAACAATGGACTTTATACCCGAAGTCAGATCAAATTTTAATTCCTCTTCATTAATAAAGTTGTGAATACATCTTAGGTTTCACAAGGACCTAATCAATATATGAACAAGTTGGTAGATTTGATTATTCCTTGTTTGTGTCCCTTTTTGAACTTGTGATTTTTCGTAATTCTAACATCCGTAAATTTATTTAACCAAGATAAGTCGAGTGATTAATCGTAATGAGTATTGAATGACACGTTTATAATTTTATGATATATTAAAAAATTATAAACATGGGTTGATGTTTTTTACTACAAATATTTCAACCAAGTTATACTTGTAGGGTAGTTATTTAGTTATACAGTATCTAAATATTCTTCGCGTATGAGTAAATTAGGTATACTACGTTCGATAGGCATATAAATTACGTCAGATTGAATATTAGGATTGGGACGTCGTGAGACGATTCTCAAAGGCATTAATTCTTCGGGCATAGATGGAGGAGGTTGAGGAAGAGGTCGTGACTCATAAATAGGGATGATTGGCGATGGTTGTACCAGATTCCTTACATGTTGGTGTAAAAGATACTGAGATACAGAATCCATTGGTGCTCCCATTAATTTGAATGACCATCCGTAAGCTTTATGTAAAGCATGGAGGTGTAAA
>JAQQRF010002648.1:0-10553 GCA_030523145.1 Trissolcus brochymenae | reverse complement strand
GGAATTCCACGTGGAATATCTTCTGTTATGACATGATAATCCACGTGGAATTCCATATGTTTCATCACCTATTCTAACACATGGGATTTTGCAGCTGGGGTCGTCGACACCACGAGCGGATGAGTGCCGCTAACGATATTGCCGCAGCCTCATTGTAAGGGTTTGAGGCTGAACCTTTGTCATCTTTATGACATAAAAGGAATGTTTGATATAAAAATGTTGAAATAGAAATGAAATAGAAATTAAATAAAACTTACAATAATGCAAGTTCGTCGTATATGAAACGAGCAGAGTCGAATCGTCGTGCTGTCTCACTATATAGTCTTAAACGGAAATGCTTTATTAACCCAACCGCTTCTTTCAACCCAAACACAAATGACCTTGGGTTTGACATTGTAAACCCAATTTCCCCTTACCTCGTGTCATTTGCTGCTTGTCGGTCTATGTGGTACCGAAATCCATCGTGAAATTTTTCCTTGAACACTTCGCGGTCTGCCCTGAGAATTATCCGGAATCTCGCAGCCATATCTTCACTTGACTTCACTTGAACAGGGTGAATTTTTGCTCTGCAGCTTCTTACACTTACACTACAACAGTCACTTAGGCCGGTCTTAGAGCAACTGTTAGGCACGCGCGACTTACTAAAAATAATAACTCATAGTGTACAACGCATCCTATATAAATTTTAATATTTACAATAATATGTAACGGAGTTTTTTTTTGAACTGAAAATTCCAGCCGAAAAGTCCAGAGAGGAGAGCTTTTTTTTCCCTTTTTTTTTTATCAAGGCCTTACAGGAGCGAGAACGGTAAAGTAACTTTTGTTAATTTTTGAGGAGAAACGATGAGAACCGGAATGAATAATGCGTTTTGTCTTTATTTTTTGGGAATTTTTTTTTGGTACATTTAAGGGTCCTAAAAAAGTTCAGAATTGATTCTTGTGCACTGTTTACAGCTGCTGAAGCCACCTGGGGGAAGCATGTGAGTCGAGCAAGACCGGGAGGTACGCTCTGGCACTGTCAGCAGGGGCCGACCCGGCTTGCGCGACGCACAGTTCCTGGCGTTCTCCTCGGGAAAGCCATCGGAGACGGTTTCGCGAAAAACTGTTCTCTCGGTGACTCACCCGAGAGGTGCTTGAACAGGATCGATTCTACCGATTTGAATCGGATGACCCAGGAGCAGGTCCCCGATTTTGCCCCTAGAGGCGCTGTTTTTCCGTTTTGGCTCGAAAATGCGAAGGTATAAAAAGGGCGACCGAATTCGGAATCGCTCTCTTCTTGCTCTGGACTTCACCCAGATCGTTTAAATGTCGTTAATAATTAATTGTCGCGTGTGAGGATTGTGAAATTGTTAGGATCCTGATTGCCTAGGTAAGTCAGCTAAAGGTCAGATTATTCATTTTTGGTACTTTGGTTTTCGACATCGAAATTCCTTAAGAGCATTGTTAGAAAATCGTTTGTTCATTTGAATTTGGCCCGTTTAGTTTCAATAAATCGTTTGCTCCTGGAGCTACTTTTGTAATTTTTTTGTTTGTTTCATTTGTTGTCCGTGTTCTAGAAATTTAAAGTCTTTAATTGTCCTTATAACCACGAAGAACGCGATAGAGAGTCTTGATTTAGACGTTGCGATTAGTAATTTTGAATTGGTTCGTTGTATCGAATCTGGCGCATTAACGCATTAACGTTTGTTTATTTTTTTTTTGAATTAAGTAACGGTAAATTACCATTGCCAATAGTTTCAAGTATAGAATAGAAAAGAGGAATTTAATATTCAATAGTTTTTTTGTTAATGAATAATTAAGTACCTAAAATTTCATTTTGTTTGGTCGAGTTAAAATATAGAGGCAATCGTGATTCTACAAAAATAAGGCGTCACAAATAATAAATAATATATACCGAATTATAATTTACAAATTATAATTCCACTATTGCCACACATCTTATACACAAAGTATTGACATACTGCTTTTATTTTCTTTGAATATGATTTTTATAAAGCAAGCATATCATCGTTTATAAATGTCTAGAATTAATTGACAGTATAAATTTTATTTATAAGATAGGTTGGCCTTTCACCGATTTAATTGAAACATTGTTTCACAACATCCACCCTTGTTTACATCTAAGTACAAACTTTAAACTTTTTTATTTTGTTTTTTATTTTAAGAAACGCGTTGAACATGGGGGCGAGTTAAATGACGGTTATGGCTGTAAGGTAAGCAGGGTATCGCGCAATTTTAGTGTTTACTCGGCCGTTCGAAACCACCGAAACTATAATACTAGATGGTACGTTTGGCACCGTCCCACGTATCGACATACTGGTGCCAAACATAGAAAACATTGCACAGTTATCCGTCATTATGGGCAAAAAATACGATTGCGTGAGTTTATAATTAATATATTTTCACGCGGTGCTGGTCAGGCACCGTGGATTTCGCGCGGGGAAAATAGCAAATAATAATTGCGGGCTAGCGGGCAGAGAATTTATCCCAGGACAGATGGCACAAAAAAAATATAAAAACAAACTCACCGCTTGGAGCAAAAAAAGCACAAAACAAAAAGGGCTCCTTGGCAGCGGTGCGGCTCGGCACGGCGGTGTCGGCACGGCGTCTTCTGTCGGCGGCTTCCTCGGTGCACGGGTTCGCGGTGCACAAACTTTTGGCACTCGCGACGGCGAACACAAGGGGGAATTGCGGGGCGAACTTTGGCGGGCAAAAAGCGGGACATTGGCTTCGGGCGGTGAAGGCCAACTGTTAAATATTGGCAGTTCAAAAGCGCACGTGATCGGGCGGCGCCTTTGATTGGCCGAAAAGGGTTTACGCTGCATTGACGGTGATGTCAATGCAGCGCTCCGCGGATCCGTTATAAGGCCCCCCGGAAACCCTTCAAACCTGTCTTGAATGGCCAATCCGCGGAGAAGAAGGCCTTGGGGGTTTACTGGCGCTTGCCAGTCCCTTCCTTCGGCTGTTTCTTCCTGAACATCCTCCTAGGCCTATCTCGCCGAGGAGGCCTCTGGCTCTTGGACATTGGGCAATTCGGGCACCAGCACTCCACCGGGCTTTGGTGGTGGGTGCTCGGTGCCTGACCGAGCTGGGCCATCAGGGACTGGGCCAGTAAATTTACTGCTCCAGCCAGCAAGGGTTGCAGCAAAGGCTGCAAGAACGGCGCTACCTGCGCGGCACAGGAGGGGTTCTTCGCTGGCTGGCGGAACTCCCTCTGGCGCTGGCGTTGTCGGCGCCGTTGAGCCTTTGGGCCCTGAGCCTTCCTCTCAGGCCCTCCTGGACCTGAGGTGGTACCTAGACGGCGGTTCATCCCGCCCCTCCTCGTCTTCTTCTTCCCGTCGGATGTCGACGGCTGGCTGGGGAGTGGAGATGGCTTCTCGACCAGCACGTCCATCAACGACGGGAGCGTCGAGGGGTCTTTTCCGGGCCTTCTTTCCCGGCGACGTCTTACTCCCCCTCCATGGGAGACGGGCAGCTGTCCGCCCATGAGATGGGGGTGGGATCGACGAGTCCTGGATCCCCAGGAGGGTTTCGCAGGCATTTGCGAGGTCTTCCTCGCTGCTTCCGGGCTCGGAACAGACGAGGAGATCCTCCTCCTGGGCAGGCGTTAAGTTCTCCTTACTCATTTGAAACAAACTCAGATTTTGCTGTATTACTCGGCTCGTGGTATGGCTTGAGCTGGGTAATATGGCTTTTACTCGCGCTCTTGCCATGGGGGTCTACAAGGACGTACACAAGGGGCGAACGGGCTTTGGCGATAGTGAACGGACCATTGTAGCGTGGGAGCAGCTTTGAAGCGATATACTGGGCTGCCGAGGAGAGTGAGTATTGGCGCTTCCAAACCCGATTACCTACCTGGACAATCTACGAACTCTCTCTCTTCCCATTGCGAGGTTGTGACAATAGAAGTGGGACCTTCTAGTTGCTCTCTCGCAAGGGATTGGGTTCGCGGAGTTCACGACCTAAAATCAAGAAGGCAGGGGTGATCTTGGTCGAGGAGTGCACAGACGTGTTTATTGTAAATTGAAACTCGTTTAGCAAAACATCCCACGACCTGGGCTCACCTTCTAAATAGGACATGAGCATCTCTTTGATGACCTGGTTCGAACGCTCAGTGGGATTTGCTTGGGGCCAGTAAGTCGGAGTTGTAAATTGGGTACAACCAATTTCACTCAAGAATTCGCGCATGGCTTTGTTCGCGAATTCTATGCCATTGTCAGTAAGGCACACCCTTGGCACGCCCCATCGATACACCACCCGATTTCTCAGGGCAGCTATTATCGTTTTCGCATTTGCTTTTCTGAGCGGAACGATTTCGACCCATTTTGTAAATAGGTCTTGCAAAACCAAGACGTACAGGTGTCCCTGCAAGCTTGGAGGGTAAGGTCCCATCACGTCAGCGGAGACGATCTGCCATGGTTGCTCGTATTCATGGCGTCCCATTAGGCCAGAGGGCTTTGTCCTAGGGATCTTACACGCTTGGCAAGTTTGGCAAGTACGCACGTACTCTGCGGTGTTCGCATAAAAGCCAGGCCAGTAATACAGACGAGAAAGTCGTCTGAACGTCTTGTCAACACTTAAGTGTCCAGCTGTGGGCACTTGGTGAGATTGTCGCAAGGCGGCTTCGCGAGACTCTTGGGGCAGGACTAACTTCCAGGCGTGGAGGTCAGAAATAAGCGGGTCAATGAGTCGATCGCGCGAATGGAAATACAGATGGCCATTCTCTACTTTGTAGTCTGGACAGAGATGGGGCTTGTCTTGGGTTTTCTTGTAGAGGCGCCAGTACCACTTGTCGGCGCTCTCTTCAAGCGTTGCAATGGCATCTATATCTTCATACGTTCGGGACAGGGCATAGGGTACATGGTTCATAGGCTCCAGGGCGGTGGAGTATTTCCATGTCATAACCCATAAGCTGCATAGACTAGCGGGTCAAGCGGTCTATAGGATTCTTTAGGTTTTGCAGCCAGCAGAGACTGCTGTGGTCTGTGATCACTTTGAAGTGATAACCCTCTAAGTAAGGGCGAAAATGCTTTATTCCCCAGACCACTGCAAGACATTCTCTCTCTGTCGTGGAGTAACGCCTCTCCGTATCCGACAGAACGCGGCTTGCATAAGCGATAACCCTTTCCACTTATAGTTCGTTTTCAAGAGCCTATAAAGCGGGGCAGCGATGGTTGAGAAACAAAGGATGAAGCGGCGATACCAAGAGGCCATCCTGTGGAAAACACGGACTTGGTGGGTGTTTTTAGGGGTGGGGTAGTGCAGGACAACATAGATTTTTTCGGGATCTGCACGAATGCCATTCTCATCGACAATGCTCCAGATACTTGACGCTCGAACACCCAAACTCGCACTTGTCAAGGTTGAGCGTCAATCTGTCCCAACGGATCCTCTCTAGCACTCTCTCTAACCAATAGAGGTGCTCTTCAGAGTTCTTACCCGTGATGATGACATCATCCATATATGTGAACACATATGGGGCCATTCCGGGACTGAGAAAGTGGAACAGTCCTAGCCCAGGAACAGCGAACGCAGTGTATTCCTTTGAGGCTGGGTCCATCCCGATCTGAAAGTACGCTTGAATCAAATCTAATTTGTTACCTCGCGGAACGGAGCTGGTCAAGAATACCTAGCATGTTTGGCAAGGGATAGGCATTCTTTTTGGTGACCTTGTTTAGCTCTCTATAGTCACAACAAAACCTATACTTTCCGCTTGGCTTCTTCACCATCACAACTGGGCTGTACCAGTCGCTCTGGGAAGGTTCAATGATTCCACCTTTCAGCATAGTCTCAACCTCAGCGTGCATGGCTTCAAGCACCATTGGGGAGACTCTATGCGATGGCAACCTGATGGGCTCGTGACCCTGGACATCAATCGTGTGCTTAACGAGGGGCGTTATTGGTAAGTACTCGGAAGGCGGATCGGCGTCCAAAAGCTCATCAACTCGTTCTCTTTCTCAAGAGTGAGGCGCGAGAGTCTAAGTTGGTCACCTAATGGCGCGATATCGTTCGGCTGAATAGGCCAATCCAGCTTACTCGAGGCGATTGGGGCTGTGAGGGAATCACCTGGCGCTTGAAGGGCAGTATCAAGGATAGACGGATCAGGGTCATCAAAGCTAATCTGGAGATGGAAGGCTCGCACGAAATCCATTCCCAGAATGCATTGGTAATTGAGAGAGAACGCCAGTCGAATCGAAAGGATGTGAGTTTCTCCCTGGAACTCAACAACCAAGGGAGATTCGCCTTCAACTGATTCTACCAACCCATTTGGAAGGAGGATGTTGGGCTTCGCCCCCTCCGAGGGTTTTAATGCGTTCTTCAGGCAGCTTGGGGCACTTCTCCCGACATAAGTCCTACTGGACCCAGTGTCAAAGAGTGCCTTCACTGGAACACCATCGATCTTTACCTTGAGATAAAGTCGTGGATCGCGACCTTGCACGGTTCTGGTGCATTGAACCAGAGTGCAAAGGTTAAGGGCTTGTTAGGGTAATTTACCAACAGGGCACACACTCACCCCATGAGTGTGTTGCCTTGCTAGTTTCCCGAATTCTTTTGGCGACAGTTTTGCTTGGCCAGCCTGAATCATTCCATCCGATCTACCACTCCGCGAGGACTGGCATAGGGGCCGATTGTCCATCAGCGGTGGGATCGATGACTGAGGCGGCGATCGAGATCTCACGGGCTGTTGAGCTCGATTTGTGGCAGTGGGGGTGTTGCTGCGTTGGGTCTGCACAAATTCCGTGAATTGTGCAGTCAACATTTCAATTTGGCGCCTTAGCTGCGCCACTTCGCTTGCCTGAGCCAAGGCAGCGGTAGCTTCTTGGAGACAGGGAGGGCTAGGTTTTGGCGGTGACTGTGGGCGTTGTTGGCGGGCTTGTCTTACAGTCCCCCCCCCCTTCCTCCTCGCAGGGTATTCCTTTGGTTCCCTTGCCCTGGCGCCTCCTGAAAATCACCTTGGTCAGGGTTCTCCAGGGCTGCCATAGGGTTGGAGTCAGGCTGGGCGAAAGAAGGTCGACTCATGTGAGCCTGTCGCGGAGCGAACTCATGAAGCAAGTTTTGGGTAGGTGGCGGCCGATATTGCTGAGCAATGGCGCGAGCTACCTCTACTTGTGCTCCCAGGTCTTTCTTTTGCAGGTCTTTTTCTAGGTCTTCAAAAGAAGACACCTGAGAGACCAGGATCTGCCGCAGCAGATTATTATAAGCGCGATCCAACTGGTCTTCTTCGCTCATCGGGGGATCTACGTAACTCATGAGTCCACGCAGATTCTCCAAATAATCTGCGATGGACTCATTGGGCGCTTGGGTCCGGCGCAGGACTTCGTTTCGGATCCGCGTCTGGAACCTGGGTCCACTGAATCTCTGCTGAAACAGGCGCACAAACTCAGGCCAGTTCGACCACTGGTCCCGGTACTGCCTACATCACTGTCTGGCACTTCCTTCTAATAAGAAGGGCAAACATTCGAACAGGCCTGCCGCAGTCAGGTCAGTGCCCTGGTAGCACTCGAGCAATTGAGCCAAGAACTCCTCCACCGAAATGTCCCCGCGTCCTGGATACTTCAGGTTCCACTTGGCCGACACATTTCGGTGGGTGCTCCCCAGGGGTTCCGAATGGTGCACCAGCGGTTCAGCAAAGGTGACACTTTGCCGCCTAGCTCTCTGGGTCCCGGTTTTGGGGATTGCACCTGTGCTCCGGGGTGGCACTGGTGGTTCCTCTGCTACTCGGGTCGGGGCCTGAGAGTAAGTCACCATCGTGCTTGCACCCATCGGAGCTATGGTCGTGGTTAGCGTATGACGCATCTCACCAAATGACCACAGGTCTATAGAGCTAGGGGGCAAATATTGACCCTGTTCAGAGCATCTTCCGACAGATCATAGACGGAGCTCACGAGAGAAATCGACTTGCGCATGGTACTATCCATTTTCAGCGACCTTACAATTTTTCTTCGGAAGAAAGAAGAAAGTCCTCAAAGGGCAGTATAAGGTCGAAGAGCGAACAACAAAAATTGAATTTTTTTCGAAGAAAGAAAAATCAAGAGCACCAATGAGATTGAAAAAAATCAAATCTCGAAAATTCCCACAACGTTGATTCGGAAAAACCTAAAATAAGGGTCAAAGGGTTAAAAAGGGCGCTTTTAGGTTTTTGCAGAGATTTGCAAAATTGTCAGTCCTGAAATCAAAAATAAATTAATTCACTCAGTGCACTTCCTTGTGGAAGACCCTGGGCAAAAAAATGTTTGTCCAGTTCACTTCCCTATGGAAGACCCTGGCAAAAAAATATTTACCCAGTACACTTCTCAGAGGAAGACCCTGGGTACGAAAAATATTATTATTTTTAATTATTGTATTATATAATATATATTTCTTTTTAGAATTTATATATATATCATATATAATAAAAATATTATATTGTATTTTATTCAATGTTATTGCACTTCATGGCAATTTTAAAGTTAAGTGCACGTGATACATTTTGTTTTTGGCACGTCGCACCTGGTGTTGCTGTGGTGCCGGATGCTGCCCCTGTTGTTGCTGGGGTGCCGGATGCTGCTCTTGTTGCTGGAGTGCCGGGATCTGCCCCTGTTGTTGCTGGGATGCCGGATGCTGCCCCTGTTGTTGCTGAGGTGCCGAATGCTGCACCTGGTGTTGATGGGGTGCCGGTGGCAGCACCTGGTGGTGTTGCCACCGTTATTTGTTTGTTTTTTGGGACCTGAAACACAGAGCAAAAATCATAATTTATAATAAATATAAACATAATACATATATAAAACGAATTGAATACAGAAAATATGAATACAGAATAAAGAAGTCACAAAGAAACTAACACAACAATATAGCGCGATTTTTACACCGGCGTTTGAATCAAAATAAACACAGGGCCGAAACTTACAAAAACGTGCCCCGTGCATGCACGGATACACATTTGAATTTTGTATATATATCATATAATGTTTTCTATTAAAAAAAAATTATAACATTATAAATATTAATAAATAATAGAAATACAAAATCAATACAAACTATTTATACAACAAAGAATTAATTTAAAAAATAGATTTTAAACAAACAAATAAATCGAGATTGAATAAGCAAATCAATAAATAACCATTCGAAGAACAAACGATTTAATTAACAAATATTATGAACAAACTAATAAAAAAACGAATTTATTTGTCAGTTCATTTTATGTAAATTTTGGTATTTCTTCATTTAATTTTTATTAATTTTTTATTATTTTGAACAATAATTGCAAATATATTAATATATTATAATTAAAATAATTCAATATCATAAAAAATATATATAATATTATATAATATATAATATATAACAATATATAATAAAATATTCTGCAAAACAAAGTTGTGAATTTTAAATGGTCATTTTACGCGCCTTCCGCTCTGTCGACAGAGGGCAGCAATGCATGGCCGGCATATGTCGCATTCCGATGACTTTTGTATAAACTTTTTATTTCCCAAAAATCTCGGGAACCACTGCACCAAATGTGCTCAAATTTTGTACAAGTTTATAAAATTAGTCGACGAAAGTCACTCTAAGCACGGATTTATTGATTTTGAGTTCGAAAAATGTTTTTTTTAATGTCAAAAAATGATGAAAAAAACTCTTTTGAATCAGAATTTTTTTTTGGCAGTCGCGACGACGAACACAAGGGGGAATTGCCGGGCGAATCTAAGCGGGCACAGCGGGGCACGGGGCGAACTTTGGCGGGCAAAAAGCGGGCGGACATTGGCTTCGGGCGGTGAAGGCCAACTGTCAAATTTTGGCAGTTCAAAGGCGCACGTGATCGCGCGGCGCCTTTGATTGGCCGAAAAGGGTTTACGCTGCATTGACGGCGGTGTCAATGCAGCGCTCCGCGGATCCGTTATAATATCCTGTCAAAATTATAATTTTATTTTTCAGGTGATCCCTTTATTTTATGTTTTCATGGAGTCTCCAACACGCGAGGCATATACTCACGTGTTGACAGCTGTCAAAAAGGAGATGCCTCATTCTCGCCCAATGAGTATAATGAGCGACTTCGAAGTCACCCTGCAGGGTGCACTTCAAGACACCCTGCAGCCACCTTCGAGCCACCTAGTTGTTTGTTAGAAGCGTTTGATATTTTGAAATTAAAAGTTACTAAAATCACTAAATTATATAATCAATATTATTATTATTATTATTAGTCCGTCTGCAGGGTAATTAATTCAGAGTCACTTAGCTCTCGCCATTGTATCTCTATCCCCCCGCTTAAATGCCTACAGGATCTAATCCCTGATTCCCACCCACTTCAAGAAAGTCAGTAGTTTATCCAGGGATAGTTCCTCGTCACTCTCCAACTGGATCTTGCCAAACACCTTCCATCTTGCGGCTGCCAGTATTGGGCATACTCCCAAGACGTGGAAGGGTGTTTCCTCTACATCACAGCACCATCTACACAGGTTACTAACTACCCCGTTTCTTTTGTGCTGGTAGCATCTCAGATCCCCATGACCCGTGATGAAACCCACCACTTTCCTGGTCTGAGATCTGTTCATCCTGGTCAGGTCCCTCAG